>JAAGNO010003275.1:121223-173598 GCA_033439905.1 Ceryle rudis | reverse complement strand
GAATTAGGAGTATTCATAGCAGAAGTGATAGCATCTACGTTAACTACCCTTGTGCACCTTACCAAGGTTAGGAGGAATTGTGTAGAACCAAGAAACGTAAAGTATGAAGAAGCTTTTCTGTTTACTTTGCGGGAAGGACAATTCTGGTTCTCAGTTTTTCTGTCAACTTTTTTCTCTTACCTGTCAGTTTAGAACTACTAACTCATGGCACATGGTACTGAGCAGCATGACATAAAAGTATATCATAACTGAATGTTTAATGAGTAATAACAAGTAGTATCTCTATAGACTCCACAGCTTACAGATAAAAGCTGAAAAACATTTAAAGGCAATGTGTGATTGTCATGTGTTTTTCCATGATTAGATTACTATTCATGCTGGACTACGTGTTGGCTAAAACTGAGGGCTTGTCTTTTAACTCTTTTAACATGCACTTAGAGCCTGACCCTTCAGTAGACAGTTTCATTGTACTCCTGCAGCCAGGAAAAGATTTCTAAAAGTATTTGCAAGTGTCCCAATCAGTAACAGTAAAAAAAACAGACACACTAAATTGAGATTACAGAATAGTATGAAATTCCTGATAAACTTCCAGATTTATATCTCCTACCTGGTTCTCAGCTTTCCATAAAGGAGACTTTCTTATGGCCATGAATCCAGCTAGGCCAATTGAGAATTGGGACCTCTTATGTTATAGCAGCTTTATGTCTCATTGTATTTCCTTGTAATTAAAGTTTACCTGATGTACATGCAGATTTCTTCCCAAATTAATTTCTAAATCCAGCATTAGTAGAGTTGATCACTGATTAGTATTCTTTTTCAAGCTAAATATGACTTACAAGAAATGTAAATTACATCATTTAGGTTAAAGAACCTTGAGTTTTTATTTCTGTGTTAATCCTTAAATGATCTTACAGACTTGTGTTGTTTGCATGTTGGACAGAATGAAAGTTTTTTGTGTGAGATGATGTGACAAAATTGTGAAAAGCATTATATGAAACAAAAAATTACTTTGTTTTTCCATGTGTAAGCAGCCATGCTATGAACACATATATAGAGTTACTTAGGCTGGAGATTTATAATCCTTGAAGTATTGATAATGTGCTCTTAGCTCTTTCTCCTTCCATGTCATGCATTTGTGATCCATTCTTTTGGTTCTTTTCAAGAGTTATTACTTATATTGTATCATATTTCACTGCTTTTAGTTGGCTGATTTCATTAGCTGTTGTGTTATGTCAGCTGTTCTTCTCAATAGTCCTTTGTTAATGTAAGTATTTTTTGTTTCTTCTAAAATTGAATTTCTCCCATCCCCTTTTCTTTTTTTTCTTTTTTTTCTTTTTTTTTCTCTCGGTTGCACCAGCCTGACCTTCTGTCCAGATACCTCTCGCACCAGTGAAATGTGATGTTTCGTAAGAATGCCTTTTCTATTGTGGGTATTTTTTTTCTCACCTATGAAGCCAGTAGTTGTGGATATCTGTTTTGACTCTTGAATTGTTTCTGCTCTGATAGGTTTACCACATTTTTTGCTTGAAGGACATGTCTGTGTTCCATGCTATAGCTATTGCTAGCTGAAGTTTTTGTATAGAAACTCCTTAGGGACTACTTACTGAAGGGGCTCTTCATCTGTTTCTCTCATCTCTCTGTGGATGATGGATACTCACTGCGATCACAGACTTCTCATTGAAAAAAAAAATCTGTACAAAAAGAATGTAAAATGAGAGATGGCCGAAGTGTATTGCTGTTCCCTGATTATTGGACAACAGGATTCATCCCTGCCCTTGTGGCTCTTCCCTGAAATTTGATGGGATTTAAGTCCAGGCCCTTGCTGACATTACCAGTATTACAGATGTACTCCATTTTTCCTCTCTGCCTTGCTGCCTCTGTACTCTTTTGAGAAATGTGCATGATGTAAACCAAGCAACTGGGACAGGAGAAGCTGAGCATCCACTCTTTCTGGCATCTGGCACTGAAGAGACCAATTTACTTTATTTGATTTGGAATAGACACTAATAAGTATGTGGTGGTGGCCCGAATTTCATCAAACTCTGATCACTGTTAGGACTGCTGAGTGTATTGCAAGTATTCCTCTCCTTTCCTGGCAAGGATATCAAATGCCTAGATGCTCTGGATGAAAAAGTGCACTCACTAACTTTATACGTGAAAGTAGGAATTGTCACTTCTTGGTTTTCTGCTGTCTTCCATCTTTTATTTTATGGGCTCTATGGCCTTGGAGACTTCACGGCTCCAGAAATGACAGGGGAGACCACCTCACCAAGCTACCTTCCTCTTACAAGATGTCTTGAATATAGATGATGTAGAAACATTGTTATTAATTCCTGTTGTAATGTGAGAAGATTTTGAACTAAGGCATTTTATATTTTATTATGAATTTTGGTCTTGCAAACATCCACAAAAGTTTATCCTTTGTCTTGCAGATCATGGAATATTATAGCATGGGGAAGGGCAGGAAGATAGTGCATCCACTTAAGCTGAAGTGCAATGCCAGTGATATAAAGTCATTTTAGTAATATTATTTACTTTCCAAAGCAAACAAAATAGTTCTTTAGTTCTCTTGCAAAGAGAGAAGTATCTGTAGGGTGAAAAAAGAATTTCTAGCTAATTTACAAGACAGACCAGTATGTTGTTGATCTTCCAAGCCTTTCTGGTTACCCAGCATTTAAGCATTGTCGATACTGTTGTCCTTAAGAGGGGACATTCATATGTATCGGATTTTTTCAATTCCACAGTCCTGTTTGTCAATTAAATCTTCACTGAATAAATCAGAACAATCAACAAGAGATTACAAATGCCATGTTGTTTTCCAGTTTAAAAAAAAATGACTCTACTTCTCTCTGTGGCCATAGTAACCAATATTCTCTGACTTCCTCCAGGCTTTCTTTCATTTTCCATTTTTGCTAAATATATATTTCTGTACCTGTCATCGCCTGAAACCTAATTAGGTCTTGAGGCCTAACACAGTTCTTGTGCTTTTCATCTGACCTGGTATACTGGGCAATGTTTTCAGTGGCTTCTCTTCTCACTAGAGAAGTCACTTCTTAAATGCGATCTCAGCCTGAACAAGAAGAGAAAACATAGCTCAGCTTCATTAAGCAGCAAATAGCTTTTGGCAAATATGTAAGTAAATCAAGTTTATATGAAAGCCCTCATCATTTTCCATGTGACCTGTTACATTAAGTTTTGTTTGGTTATATTTACCCTGTAAGAATATATTCTGGTGACTTTAAGATCTATGAATGAAATTTAATATTGTCCTGTCATAACTTATAATTGGTTAGGGGTTTGAATGAGTTTGAGGGAGATCTACAGTATCATCTTTCCTTGTGATAAACAGATTTCTGAATGTTCTTTTTTTATATGATTGTCAGAATAGCTGAATACTTGTATTGTACATCTAGGAAAAAGGAGATCAGATGGTTTTATTTTTTTTAAACCTTAAAATTCTACAGCTGTTTTCAGGTAGTGTCTCAGTGAATTAAGAAAATTA
Organism: Ceryle rudis; assembly: GCA_033439905.1. NCBI lineage: Eukaryota > Metazoa > Chordata > Aves > Coraciiformes > Cerylidae > Ceryle > Ceryle rudis. The sequence goes on along the minus strand of JAAGNO010003275.1, from coordinate 170,096 downwards.
TTATTTGTACAGAAATGAACTATGACTGCAAATAAGGACATTGAAATACTGAGTGATTGGGTGATAAACCACCATCTGATGAAATTCCGTGGAGGTAAATGTTAAGTGATATGTATGGGAGGTGTGAAAGTCCTAAATTTGCATATAAAATATAAGTCTCTAATTTGGCTATTGCGAACCAAGAATGAGATCCGAGACGCATGATATGGTGGTTACTGTTACCTTAGTGTTCAGGAGCAACTGAAGGGGAGGGTAGAAAAAAGACTAAGAAATTACAAAGAAAGGAGACAAGAATGCAAAACCTTTTCTGTTATGTCTGAGCTTCTGGTGCCCCACCATATACAATGGTGTGTGAAGGGTTGATCCCCAAATCACAAAAATTATACATTAGGTCTGAAAAAAAGGTTGAGAGATTATGAAAGTTATATAACTTATAGAAGCACTTCCATCTGAGGAACAGATAGAGATGCAAACGGAAACATCCGTAAGTAGCACATTTGTTTGCATTTCAGCAACATTTTTCCTTATTTCTACTGCACTTTTAAAATGAATTCTGATGCTAAATTTATGCAAATTGTAAGACTGATTGAAAGCAGACATTGAAGCTTTGTATGTCTTCTATTGGTTGATAATCTACTGATTGTAAGGGGGGGACAGGTGGGGAAGAGAGGAATTCCTAATAAGGCAGAGCATTCACTTGAAACTGCTGAAGCTGAAATCTTACTTGGTTATTACACAGCAGTCATCTCTCTATTAGAAACCGGTTCAATAGATTGAATTTTTTAGTAACTGGTAGACTGCAGATAGTTCTGCTAAAATATTGTAGCTTATTTTGCTTCCATAGAATGTTTTCTATGTAGATGCTTTTTTACTGCTCGCTCATATTCAGATGGCTGTCAACCAGCACCCCCAGGTTCTTTTCTGCTGGGCAGCTTTCCAGGCAGTCTTCCCCAAGCAGTAGTGTTGCATGGGGTTGTTGTGGCCCAAGTTCATGATCCAGCACTTAGCTTTGTAAAATCTCATGCAGTTGGCCTTGGCGCATGGATCCAGCCTTTCCAGATCCTTCTGTTGAGCCCTCCCACCCTCAAGCAGATCAACCCTTCCACCCAAGTTAGTGTTGACTGGAAACTTAGTGAGGGTGACCTCAATCCTCTTGTCCAGATCATTGATATTAAACATCTGGCACTAATACTGTGCCCTGCGTCCAGCTGCCAACTGGATTTAATTCCATACAACATTACTTTTTGGGCCTGGTCATCCAGCCAGGTTTTTTACCCAGTGAAGAGTATGCTTGTCCAAGCCGTGAGCAGCCAGTTTCTCCAGAATGCTTTGGGAAACAGTGTCAAAGGCTTTACTGCAGTCCAGGTAGACAACATCCCCAGCCTTTCCCTCATCCACTAAGTGGGTCATCTTGTCATAGGAGGTCAGCTTAATCATCATCCTGCACTGCACACACCCCACTTCTGAGGCTGCTGTTCTAGGCTATTGAAACGATTTACTGAGGGTCCATGAAGCATCACAACAGTGAGTAACAAAAACCAGCCCTGATTAGCTGATTTCTAGATTGATCGATATTAATTGCTCCATAGATAATGGAATTTTTAAGAGGCATTTTGAATTCTCCCACACTTTTGGTTTACACATGCTTGATTTCAAGTCAAGATGTTATTTTACTTCTGTGCCTGTCATAGTTAACTGAAAATGACACAACATTCAAAATTTCTTGTGAGCTGTTTAGAAATTGCCAAAAACCAGAGACATGTTACTTGCACACATTAATATCTTAATGAAAATCCTTTTGATAATAGATTGTTAAAAGGATCCAGAAAAGAAATGCAGGAAGAGGTCTATTCCATATTAAAAGATACTATCTAGCAACTGTTTTATATAAGGTAGTCTAGCAGATATCTTAACAGGCTGAAAGGAATTTTTCCTCTCAAGTCTGCTCCTGTAACGCAAGCACACAGGAGAAAAAAGCCTTCCCAAGAGCTTCCTCCATTTTTTTCCCCCAAGATAAAAGGCCTTCTTGTGTTAATTAGCACTGATAACCAGATATTTTATCTGGTTGTTTAGTTTGTTTCTGGGACTGTTTCTCTTCATGGCTTTTACATGAGGGAGATAAAAAGTGATGCTACAGGGTGAGGGGAGGACAGACTTCAGTGCAGGATGCAGGTGTTGCCTGAATAAAGTGGGTCCACCTTGGGCGCAGGCATCAGATTCCTAAGGAAGTGGGATTGATATGGACAGATTATCTTGGAGACCTATGTTTGTAACAAAAACCAATTATTTTTGCCATGGTATGTGGAGACAACACTGATAATATGTATTTGATTGGACAACAGTAGTATTATGTATTTGGATGCAAGATTAAGTAGTTTGTTAAACAGAATGTTTTGGTATTTCAGTACATATAATGTAAGTTGCTGTGACCAAACTCATCATATTTACTCTTCTGGAACACCATTGAGCTCCCTATGAAAGTGTTTCCTAGCTTGTGCCTATCTAGGCAAAAGATAAACAGTAATATAAGATTAAAGTTTGTTTCTCTTTTTAATTATCCCTCTGGTTTGGTACGTTCTTTTTCTGGATATCCCCATGATTACAGGGCTAGCATTTCGGTTTTGCTTTCTGTAACACTATTTCTGTACCTTTCAATTATATACACTAGGATTTCAGACATGATGTGACTTAGTTGTCCTCAGAGAAACATATTAGGGAGAGAATGCTACTGAATTGTCAGAGTTCAGTAAAGGTGCAGTGTTTGCAGAGTTTTATTTTTAAATGTAATAAAAAAAAATACACAAGATTCTAAGTTTGTTCTGTCAGAAAAGTTTGCATTCCATTTCAGCTGCTTCATCATTTTGACAAGACTAGGTGAAATGTTAAGACTGCAAAGGTAACACATACTTGCTTTCACTGTTTCTGCATAGACTGACATTTCTGGTTTTTCTTATTATTTATCGTCTGCTTTGTTACTGTTGTTATGCTATATCAAAATAGCCTTGTATTTTATAATTACAAATATTGTAACATTTTCACTGTGTTGCTACAGCATCATGATGACATAAACCTTTCTATTACAGATTTCTATAAATAGGCTGATCCCCTATGGAAATTTATGCTGCTTGGTCCTGTCATTTTAAAGTGGTGTTCTGCATTCTTACCAGTGTAGTGCTCTTGGTAGTTGAGCATCATTTAAAATAAGTGAGAATTAGCTAACATTCATCATTCTTGAAAGTGCAGCTAGGTATCTGAGAATACCTTAGGAAGGTAAGACCTTAGCATCTGGATGTTTTAAAATTCTTGTCCTTCTCTGATAGAACAGAAAACAACCATTCCTTTATGTATTTGGAGCAAGGAATATGTTCTTTATAAAAATATTTTTTTTCTAGGGAATAACACTATATAAATAAGTCACTGGGTACAAATAAAGCTCAGTGTCATGTGGGACACTGAAGCTAACACATTAGTTTTACAGAGTACCTTGAGGCTGTAAAAGACAACCGACAGCCTCAGGCTGTTTTGAAGTAAAGATGCCTAAGTTTAAAAGACCTGTTTTACCAACAAAATCTCCAAAGTCTTGTTCAGAACTGTGAATGCTTCTGTAGGTGGGAAAACCAAAGGAATGGTTGTGTTTCAAAAATGATAAAATGGGTATTTGTGAAGTGTAATTAAAGTTTTCACATGCACGATATCCTCACTGAGTTGGCTTTGGAGAGACCAAGCAAAAGAAAGAGGCAATAGAAGTGCACAGATAAAGGGAAATGATGAGATTTTCTGTGATGAAGTCCTTTTCTGCAGACCCAACTCTGGAAAGCGCTTAAGACCCGCATTCTGACTCTTCCGCTACCAGTTGATATACAGGCATGAAGCTTTAATCACAGTGGCAGAGTTCTCTACATTTGCCATTTTTTGTTAAGTAAAACAACTGAGATACACCTTTTGTGTTTGAATATCCAAGCACTTTTACGATGTATCTTTATATTTACATATTTTCTATTAAGTAACGTGTAGATTTTAATGTTATTTATGTGTGTGTATTCAGAATATTTTGCATTTCCATATTTTTTTTGCAAATGTTAGTACCTTAAACTCTTTAAAAAACAATCCCTAAAACTAGTCTTTTAGCAGAAACATAGTCTTGACAGCGGCAAAAACTGACCTGATTATGTTGCAGTTCATCTAAACCCATGGCAAGCATACAAACTGAAAAATAAGAAAAGAATTTAAAATTCACTCTACTAGATCTCAACCAGTGCAAACAATATTGGCCATGTTTGAGCACTTGTATTGCCTTCTGAGGATGGCTTCTGAGGGAAAGAAAACCAAAGGAAATATTCTTACTAACTTACTTTGAGTATGTTTGAAAGATGGAATGAACATGTGATAAATTATCTTCAGCTTTTCTCCCTTTTTGTGCTCTTAATTAAGAATCTGTTCTATTATAGAATCATTTAGGTTGGAAAAGACCTTTAGGATCGTTAAGTTCAACCGTTAACCTAACACTGTCAAGTCCACCACTAAAGCCTGTCACTAAGCACCACACCTACACATTTTAAATACCTCTAGGGATGGTGACTCAACCACTTCCCTGGACATCCTGTTCCAATGCTTGACAAACCTTTCAGTGAAGAATTTTATCCTAATGTCCAATCTAAACCTCTCCTGGCACAACTTGAGGCTGTCTCCTCTTGTCCTGTTCCTTTCAACTTGGGAGAAGAGACTGATCCCCACCTCTCTATAACCTCCTTCAGATAGTTGTAGAGAGTGATATGGTCTCCCCTCAGCCTCCTTTTCTTTAGGCTAAACAATCCCAGTTTCCCTCAGCCGCTCCTTATAAGACTTGTGCTCTAGAGCCTTCACCAGCTTCATTGTCCTTCTTTTGACACATCATCAACAGGCATAACCAAATTATTCAAAATTATCAAACTGGGCACAAGTTTTTCCTCTGACTGCACACTTAATGTATTTCACTTAAGTCACTTCAATGTTTCAAAATCAGCAATAAAATAAGTGTATCAAGCTCACTGACAAATAGCACCCAAACAGTGAGTTATTTTACACAGAGGGTGGGGTGTAGCTTACAAATGCCAGTAAAAAATAAACAATTTAAAATTGAAACTGCGGTATAAACAATCTGCTGTTCCTTCTAGGAAGCGTTAATTTAAAATGGTTCTTAAAATCATTGCTGTTTCTATTATACAAAACCCACAATGAAAACATGATTTACCTCTCTCCTCCATCTTAGATTTTCTGACTTAAACTGAAGGTAACATCCAAAGTACAGTTTCCAAAAGAATTAAACATTTTCTTATCAGACCTCAGTCAGACACCGAAGTCTAGGCACAGAACAGTGATTACTGATGAAGATTTTTCTACAAGTAGGTCAGTGAGAAATTTAATATTTCCCTACAAAAACATCATTATAATAAAAGGAGCCTAAAGGGGTGAAGTCTGTTTATTCTGTTAGCCTGTAATTATTTCCTAAGCAAAATAGTATTCTTTTGTCAGTACTGTAAATGAGGATGGCCAGATGTTAACATGCTAGTTATGACCTTTAACTGTGTACCTTCAAATGAAGTGGTAGTCTGTTTTTTCTGTGCCTCAGTTTTTTCTTTATTATTGTGGGTTTTTTCCTAAAAGTTCAAAAATACATGAAACTCAAATTTCCCAAAATCCAAAGAATGGGATAGGAAAGGTGCTAAAAAAATGGGTTTGTATGTACAATTGATTTTTGTGTAGAGATCTGTATACTGCTCATTCCAATGAAATATATTTGCTGGAGCAAATGCTTTCATGATGTTTCCTTGGAGTTATTTTGAAATTAGGGTGACGGACTAAAAAACACTAAGAGTTTCCTACTAAAACTATTGCTGCTTTTGGATTTAGACTGAAGTAAAAGCTGAAACAGCAGCTAGAGACTTAATGGACTACTAAATGTTCTGTGATATTTAAGAAGTAATAGCTACAATAGCTTGGAAATTGGCTTCATTTTTTAGAGTTGATCAGTATGGATGGTTACAGCTCCAAACCCCAAAGTTCTAAGTGGACTAAGTGTCAATTGCTGTGCTTAGATTAATGGGTACAAATGTAAAACTTCCTAGAATATTGCTGCTATGTAATTGTTGGATTCCTTGTAGACCTGATCTTTAACCACATTTCTAAGTCTTAGCAGAAGGAAAAATAAAATCTTTGATCACTTTTTAATGTCTTCAAATATCATAGATATTACCAGGCCTGGAGAGAGAACTCTTACAGGACAGAAAAGACTTGCTTAGTAATTACAAGAAAAAAACAAGAGCTTCTCCTTCTGTGGAGTCAGAAGTGATGAGTGTTGAAATGAAATGAGAATTCTGTGTGTTTGTTCTGCACTGGGGCAAGGGAGTGAGAGGGACTGTGACAGGTTCTTTCTGGATCTCAATAAGAAAGACCTCACAACAAATGGCTTAATAAAATACCTGCTTTAATAAGGAAGAATAGGAGGACAAATACAGATAGGAAGTAAACCTTACTCCCTTCAGATTCTGGGAACCATGTGTTTGTGCAGCATCGGGTCAATCCCTGGATGGATTTCTCCACTCATGAGAAACACTTGCTACACTTCTTGACAAAGGAAAGTCCACACTGGTGGTGTAATTGCCAGTACTGACTGGGAGCTGCCTACAGGCTCCTCTGTTACAATGAGGTGGCTGAGTCTGTTCTTTGTCCAGGGTATTCGTGCAGCATGGCACAGGCCTGAAAGCCATCACACTGGATGTGGAGCACAGCACAGCCTGCTCTGGGGACTGCAGGGGAACTGTTACGTGCATCACTAACTCCTTGAAGTTTGATGATCTTCTGGTCAGGATCACTACAATATTGGAAACATTATAAATAGAACATTGTGTGGTCCTTAATTTCTAGAGGGCATTGCCCGGTTCTTGCTCACACATAATACTTATTGCATACTCTCCTTCATCCACTAATTCCACCTACACTCTCTTACTGAAAATACTATCTGAATGTCTCTGATGCCTGTTTAGGCTCTTCATCACCCTCCAGCGCTAAAGTGGCAATTTTCTCTACAAGGTAAAGCAGTAGTCCAGCAATAACAAATACTGCATGCATCATCATCCTCAAAGTAGAATGCATGGGAGATGACATAACTCTTTGAAAGGGACAATATGTTGTTTTTAATTATTGACATGACGCCTTTATTCTAAAATGCATTGAGCAGATGACTGTAATGTAATTTTAACATGTCCAAAAAGGTAAGTCTTGCAATTAAAAAAAAAAAACTAACTAAAAAATACTTACATAAACATTTTCATGTAACAGACCGTATGTGAGAATAATAGTATATAAAGCAGGTGGTACGTAGTTGAAAAGACTCATTATTTCTTATGCAACTTTTTTTTTGTGGTATTCTTGTAAAGGTTACCATGTGTGTCCCCTTTACATCTTTAAAATATCAAACAAGCACTTCCTAGTCCAGAGGGCTTTCCATGGTTTCACAGCTCTAGAAATGACTCATGCTTTAGCAAGGAGGGTTCTGTTCCTGTGAAGCAGTAGACATTTCACATGTATAACCTCCACTATCTGTCTGATTGGAGCACATCAGTAACAATGCAAATGCAATTTTTTCACTAGAACCTGCTGTACCTCCAACTGTATTTTGTAAACCCTTCCATAATTACTGAGTCTCCCCACTTACCCTTTTGGAAAGCTACTCAAAAAAGAAAAAGTGTGTGTATATTCTCTCTCCATTCTTTTTCAAGAAAAACAGGAGGAGAGGAAATACCCATTTATTAAAGTATAATGAATAATTGCAATATCTGTATGTTAACTGTGACATTTATAATAATGTAATCTTCTAGATAGTTATGAATGCTTAATATAAACTAATTATTCCAATAAAGTGAAAATTTCAAAATAAATTTGAAAAATGATTTATTAAATATCTCAAAAGGATTACTTATGGGGAGAAATATCTGCTAAGATTAGCACAACGGAAATCACTGGAAGTTAAGAACTCAAATTCTAAGAAAACCTTTTAGTAAAAAGGACACTAAGATTTGATTTGTCTTGTGATAAGTAGTTAGAGTTTATAAATGAGTAATTCCTCTTGCAGCAGACACTGTAAGGGCTTCACTCATTGACAACTATTCCCTCGGTGCTGCAGCTTTTGGTTCTGGCACGATCTTGATTTTGCAACTGAGGCATATGGTACAAATATCTTCATTGCTAGAACGCTTAATTAAGCCATCATTTATTCATGATTACGCATTAAGGAGTATCTGTATAGCTGACATGCTTAGTGCAAGGGTTTCTTACTGTGGAATTAGTAGTGTTTGTAAACTTGGTCACAGAACAATAGTTCTGAATTGATCCAGGGTGTTGGTAAATCATGGGGCTGGAAAGCATCTCTGAATATAGCAAGACTTTCTCTGCAGCAGTCAAGAGACTTAGTACAATTACTGCAAGCATTTGTAAGGATTGCTCTTCCTTTAGCAGAAAGCGTTCTGTACTTCTCTCATTCTGATAGTACTGATTAGTGTTTCTTTTATGATTCTTAAATTTTATCAAGTGCAGTGTGGCACATGTCTTTACAAAAACAAGAGATGACAAGGGATTCTGCTTAGAAACATCCTTTACAGCTCTTTTCATGTATTGCTTTGAACTTTGTTCATATCCTAGTTAGCTTCTATGGCTTTGTTAACATTTTGAGATTGCACGGAGCTAGATCACTTCTATGAAGCAGTTGCTTTATTAAGGCTGTTAGTTCCATTTGCAGCAGCTTTCTCAAATTAGGCAGACTTCTTACGAAGTTGTCTCCACCTCAGTTTATATATGTGTAATCCTTGTCAAATAAAAAAGCATTAGCATGTCTTTCTGTATAGCACAAAATAATTTCCAAGATCTTAGGACCTTAGAAACAATGGAGATTTACAAAAAACTCTGCAGAAATACTGTAGGTTTTTTGACATTCTGCATGCTGTTTTGCCAGAGAGATTTGCAATACCCATAAAGGCATGTTTGAACAACCTTAGTATCCTGGCAGATTTTAGTTTCATTTATACCAGCTGCAGAAACAGTTGGAAGGTGATTTTGAAATCTCTTTAGGATTCTGAATGCTTTTATTGCCACCTGACTCCAAGTAATTTTGTTGTGAGTATAAATCAAAAAAAATTCAACATCTTTTTAAAATGTTCCAAAAGGGAGATGTCCAGAAAGTTTTGGCTCTTAAGTAAAGAAGTCTTTGTGAGTTCTTCTGCATCAGTTTTCTCCAGAGTATAATAATCAGTTGAATTTTTTATTTTAGTGGGATCGGCTAATGCTAAGACACGTCTGCAAACTGCAGAGGAAGTAGAAATCAAATTCTATGGCAACAGCTTTCACCCAGCATTGTGTAATAGTTTTAATCCTTTGGGCCTCTAAGAGAGATTCTGCAGAGATTGAATCCTGAAAAGGTCTACCCTTTGATGAGAATGCCCTTTTTAGTTCAGTAATGGATTGTCTTATAAGTACCGAAAGATTCTTTCACTACATTTTAGTCTTTGGATGTTTATACTCCAGCGTTCAGGAATAAACAATAACCTAATAAACAGTGCAGCCTATTCCAAGTTCGTTCTCTCATTTTTCTACTGTGGTCTATCTCTGTAAGAAAAAAACAAGAGCTCACAGGGAAAAGTGTTTTTTCTGTAGTGATCGTAGTTACTTATTTTTCATTGCCTTCAACAGCTGTCAAGTTTTTGTTTGCATTCAGAACTGTCAATGAATCTCAATTGATTTTTATCCCTTTCTTATCTCTTCTGAGAATAATTTGCAGGGTCTCCAAGATTACGCCTACTCAACAGATAATGGAGACGTGCAGACAGTCTAATTAGTTCCAGAATACTCCAATCTTCTTTTCTTTCTTACATATACCTTTCTCTTAGTTGTTTGTATATCCCTGTCACAGGAACATATCTGAGCAGGATGTCCATACCTTCCTTATATTTGGAGAAATAAAGGGCACTGCTTAGTTTTGGACAAAGGGGCTTTCTTCCTGATGATTATTTATCTTCTAGAAGCTAAATCTTGCATTGATTATTAGACCTGGAAGATCATTTACCATCTAAAAATGGTATGCTGTAGTTTGTTCCTTGTTTGTCTGTGGTAGTAATTTTTCCTGAAGAAAAATAAATATCTCTGCCTACTCGCATGTAGTGACCTGATTTATGAAAGAGGCCTTTCCTCATCAACTCTCCCAAAATGTTCAGGGTTCTCTTACAAACTTTTTTTTTTTTTAAACACTACATTAGAAGGCTGAACACAGATAATTTCCTTCTAATTTAAATTCAGGAAAGAGATTCTGTTATTAGCTTGGTAGGAAAAAAGAACACTTCTCCAAACTAATCAGAACAGTGCCAGAACAATCACAGATCACAGTAAGATCGTGCCTTTAGTTGTTAGGTCACATTGCCTGTACATGAACTGGTTGGCTGGAGCATCCTACATTTAATTGTTTGATTATAATTAGGTGTTGGAGAATAAATACAGCTGGTAGTAATATTAAACTCTCTTAGCTGGTAGGGGAATCCACTACAACTATGCAGAGATCTCAGTAAAGATGGCTTCTTCATTACAAAAGAAGGACATCTTCTAATTAGTGTTGTGAGGCAAAATTGGCGTGCTGTTGGGCATCTGTACATTGATGCAGAACAGTGATTTCTGGGTGTATAGTACCATCACAGTGCACTGCAGGGGTAAGCAGGGAGGTACTAGATCCATCTATTATGTAATGACTCCCTCTATGGAATTGTCCTTGCCTAAAATAATTGTTATAATCTGTTACCTTCAGAGTTTTTAAAATACTCTGCTACATTTTCTTAACACATATGTCTTTGGGTATCTGAATAGGCAATTGTATTGACCCCCTTAGTCACCGAAGATTAGTCTGTAGTTGATAACATCAAGAAATGCAAATATTTCATCTTCAGGGGCAAAAAGCATCTGAGCTGGTAGGGAGATGTCTCTCTAATTCCATGCATTTCAGATCTGTGCTTACCTACCAAATACCCTTATTCTTGTTGTTCATCACAGTACAAAAAGCATTGTCTGAGTCATCACAGTTACTCTACTCCATCTTGAACAGTGTTGGTACCTGGAATTCAGGAGCTTGCTATATCTGTTCTAGTTGTTCCACATTTTTTTTCTCCCACACTGATCGTTCAGAGCAATAGCCACATGCATCATTCAGGCCTCATTTTTCATACAGTGAAGAATAAAGCATATTTGGCTATTTAAACACAAAGAACATTTTATTTTGGAGTGGGAAACAGCCTGTAACCTGCTACAAAGTAGAAATGGTTTCACTTCAGGAGGAATCCACCTTCTGTGAGGGCTTTGCTTCTTAGTATTCTATAATATTAGAGTAATTGGAAACTCATGAGCCTGGTATACATCCAGCAGCTGTTTCAGCACTTCATCCACAAGTTTCATGCTACAGTGATTATCAGACTTCCATTTTAAATTCAAGAATTAATTCATATTTGGAATCATAGAATGGTAGAGGTTGGGAGGGGACCTCTGAAGATCAAGTGCAACCCTCCTGCCAGAGTAGGATCACCCAGGGCAGGCCACACAGGAACAGATCCAGGTGGGTCTTGAAAGTCCTTAGAGAAGGAGACTCTACAACCTCTCTGGGCAGCCTCTTCCAGGACTCTGTCACCCTCACAGTAAAGAAGTTTCTCCCTCATGTTGAGGTGGAACTTCCTGTGTTCGAGTTTGTGACCATTGCCCCTTGTCCTGTCACAGGGCACCACTGAAAAGAGACTGGCCCCTTCTATTTGACACCCACCCTTCAGATATTTGTAAACATTAATAACATCCCCTCTCAGTCTTCTCTTCTCCAGGCTAAACAGCCCCAGGTCTCTCAGCCTTTCCTCATAAGGGAGTTGTTCCAGCTCCTTGATCATCCTTGTAGCTCTCCATTGGACTCTCTCTAGTATTTCCCTGTCTTTCTTGAGCTGTGGAGATGAGAACTGGACACAATACTCCAGGTGTGGTGTCACTAGGGCAGAGTAGAGGAGGGGTGAAAACCTCCTTTGACATGCTGGCCACACTCTTCTTTATGCATCCTAAGATACTATTGGTCTTCCTGGCCACAGAGGCACATTGCTGTCCCATCGATAACTTATTGTCCACCAGGACACCAAGGTCTTTCTCCATGGAGCTGCTTTCCAGCAGGTCTACTCCTAACATCTGCTGGTGCCTGGGGTTATTCCTTCCCAGGTGTAGGACTCTACACTTGCCCTTGTTGAACTTCATTAGGTTCCCCTCTGCCCAAAGGAGAATAATGTAATTCTTCAGTCTTACTTTTTTGACCTAACAATGTTCTTTGTTGCATAGTGAAGACAGGGAACCCTGATAAAAGTGGCTTTGACTCCATTGATAAGATATAAGTGATAGTTTAGAACAGATCTCTACATTTCTTTCACAAGTTCAGATTTTCATTTAAACAAGTTTATTCATTTGATCTTCCAGTGGCCATTTATTCCAAAAATAAAACATTTACTGTTCTTGTAAGAGTATGTCTTGTCGTCAGGTCTCTGTCAGGATTGACAAAATAATCCTGAACTGGACAGAGAGAGTTAATAAGTGAGTTTCCATCCAGGCTCGTTTTAGTATATTCTTTACAATTTGATGAACTAGACTTCCCCAAGGAAACTTCTCTGAGGATGCAAGTGACTTTTGCCATTTCCTTTAGGGATATTCTTTAGAGGGCTTAAGTAAGTCTGGTTTTTTGCATACCGCATGTGATCTTTCTAAAATATATTCATTGTTTTTGCATCTTATTCAGCTGCTTGCTTAATAAAGCCATACAGCATTTTTGCTTGGATTAGGCCTGCAAAATACTACTTCTTCCTTTATGGTATTTTGATTGTAAGTTAGCAGAATTGGCACGTGTATAGAGACATATTCAGTAAAGATAAACTTGTTATTTTTTGGGTAGTTTCACCTTGTTCCAAGAGTAGATGTACTCATACACTACTTTGTGAGATTCCTTTTGTAGTATCCACAGACATTGTATTTTTGCTCTTCCGTGGCACTTCTGCCTGTGGCAATCTCAGCACCCTCCACGTCAAAAAATTAATCAATATCGAGGGTAGTCAGTTCTTGCTACTTTTCAGAGTTATGATAGCCAGTAGCGTGAAGGTATCATCTAGACATGCATATTCTGTGAGAAAACAGTATTTTCTGTCTGATTTGTTTGTTGCTGCTTTGATCTCATTCTTTTAGGTTATTTGTTATATAAAGTTCCTTTGATTCCTTTCTGTACTTTGCTAAAAGAACCAGGTTGCGCTGTCTGATTGAGGACAATCATGTTATCTCACCTCGTAAGTCATATCTTCCTCGTAGCTGATCAGGATTCATTGGATTGTTCCTAATAGAATAGTCTTGGACAACCACTGTATTACAGTGGTTCCTTAGAGTTCTTAAATTCTTTCTCCTTCTGCTTGTGTCTGTGGAAGTGGCACATCTGGTGACAGTTTTCTCAGCTAGCTGCTGAAGTATATGGGTCCTTATGGCTACCTTTTTACATACTACTTTTTTAAGGTCATCCAAAATTCCTTCTTGAAGTGGTGCCAGAATTCCAGAGTAGTTAGGCAATTAGTCCTCCAGTACTCATTTTTTTATTCTCCTTTGGTTAAATTTTATACTTCACTTTCTTGATTTCATAAGGACTTTATAATTTCTTTTCCCAAGTCCAAGTCTTTTAGTTTCTTTGCTTGTTGCTCTGTGAGAATATCCAGAAGTTCAGCTGTCTTCACACAACAATTGTTCAAATGGATTTCTGGCTCTGTGTGGACTTGAGGAACTTCCACCTCATGGCCAAAGCAAATTTTGCTAAATCTCTGGGCAGACTTAGTATCTATGTTGTATGATATTTAGACACTTGCTGTGAGGCCACTTGGAGCTCTGTCTTTGCTTTCACTTGGCATTATATTAGTCTAATAGTATCCAGGGCTGTCTCAGCCTTCAGTGGAGTGATGCTGCAGTTGTTTTTGGGAGTCCTCAGGCTTTCTTCTGGGTGGTAAAAGGCAAAGATAACTGTTCAGAGTGAGTCATTGTGGGAATGTACATGCAGACTCAAAGAAAAAAAAGTTACTGGTTAGTAACTGGTGTTCTTTGAGATGTATAGTCTGCATGTACATTAGTCTCCTACCTGCCTTTCCCCTCTTTCTGAATCTCTTTCAGGTTTGATTGTGCATTTAAGAGGAACTGAAGTGGTGGCGGATGCACTCTGCCTTGTATGTCATGCCTCAAGCAGGAAGAGGGGAGGAGCTAGAGCACCCTCCCAGGACCCCCCAGGGCAGGCTACAAACCCACCCACTCTTAGAGTATATGTATGGACTAAGTATCTCAAAGTACAGCAGCCCTTCATTGGTAGGTAAATTTTCTTTACTGTATTTTCATAGGTGAAGCAGTAGATTCTATTTTAAAAACAATTTCATTCAGTGGATGATATGCATGAACAATGCACACAGGGGGAGTTTGTATCACAACATTACACTGAGTAGCTCCCTGTCTCTCTAATGGTTTCATCTCTTGTCTTCTTTCCTCCTGTCCTGACCTTTTTTAGATATTTGAATATTTTCCCTCTGTTCAGTTTATTTCTGTCGCGAGCTACACCAAAACCTGCAATTTTAAAGTAAAAGGAAATGATGTCTTACACAGTTGTTGCTTCATGCACTAAGCTACATGTAAGATTGTATTTACTACTAAATGAAGCTAGAAACTGAACTGAGTTCTGTGAGAATCAATTGTATTTTTACAGTTGTATTGTGCTTTGAAACTTCATAGTTAGAGAAAAGCAAACATTTGAGTTTAAACATTTTTTCCAGAGCTGGGCTCCTCGTGGGTGCATTTAATCACAGAAGCCTCATATTCATTTTTTAATCCATTGCATTTCCTGCCCCTTAAACGGAACAAGTAGACAGAGGTTACGACCTGGCTGAAACTGGAGATATAGTTGTCTCTGCATGCAAATAAGTACATGCAAATCCTGCAAGTGGTTATTTGCAAATATAGTTTCTAAGATGTGCAGGTTATGTGAACTAAGGGCTGTTACAAAAATATGATTCTTACGTGTTTGTACTTGGAGCTCCTTGAGTTGTATCACCTTTGCCTATGTGATAGACAAGCTTTTACCAGTTTCTTAGAGCTGAAGCAGTTAGTGTTGTCTGGTTTTCTGTGGCTTCGCCATTTCTGTGGTTTTGATAAGATTATGATGTAGCTTATCTGGGTTTAGTTGTAGCCATCAAAGTTGGGTGAAACTTTTAGTCTGTGTTGCACGCAATACATGTGCTGTAGATGTGGATACACATAGATAAAATATTGTAAAGAACTCTAGTTTTAGACAGTTACTGACTTGTGTGTAATATCAAGCTGCTTTTTCACATTCTCAGAAGAAAACCCAAAGTTAACAGTTTTTCAAACCTTAGATGAACATTAATTTATGCAAAAGGGAAGAAAATGTGCAAAAAGCCATTTTGTTCTGCACAATGAATGTGAAGTTTATGGATCCAAAACCAAGCACTCATATCTTGTGATAACATATCTTTGAAGTGCTGCTTTAATAATAAAAAAGAGAGAGTGTCTGTTTATCTTAGTGAGCAGCATTGGATTAATTTAGTTGGTTTTATGGTTTGGTTTTTTTTTTCCTTTTCTGTTCATTCTAATTGCTATTTTAGCTTCTGCTGTTTTGGGAATAATTGGAGGAATATATATTGGATGTCAAGATTCTCACTGGGAAAAGTAATACTGTCAAGGAGGCATTATGTTTTTCTTTTATTTAAATTTTAATTGGTTCAAATAAATTCTTAAGGAAAATACAGTTTTTATACTACTGTAATATTTATATTATTGAGTAAACGTATTTTAGAGAGAGGTCTTTTATGCATGACAAATGAGACACATTGAACTTCGGTGCTTTTGCATTTTTATAATGTAAAGATAAGCATGTGTGCATGTACGCCTACACACATATATATCTGCCAAATTCAGAGTGGACAGGAAAGTTATTTCAAGAAACAGACATTTGGAAAATATCTAATTCTGACGGCTCTAAGTTCCATTCCTTCCTCCAGGCATCTGAGGAAAACTGTCACGCTGGAGGGACCGATCTTTTCCAGTGAGTAGCCATGATTTCAAAACCTTAGCATGCACTCTAGGAGAATACCAGCAGTGCCAACAGTAGATGGGAACAGGTTTTCGTACAGAAGAAAGCAAGGGTTTTTTTCCAAGACTCATGGTTTGCAGCTGATCTAGATCTCCTTGTAGATTTTAATTCAGTTTGTTAAATCATACAGTGAAATCACAATTTCTATATATATACTATATATACTATATATATATACACTAAGGCTAGCATATCAAGGTAGTCAGCTTGAATTAAGAAGAAATCAGCACAAGACATTTAAAACTGCACTGCTGTTTTGTGGAGTCAGTATTTTATGTGGCCTATACTCTCTTTATCTTTCTCTAGCATAATAGTTTCAGGTTTTATTGCCAGTCTCAGCCCTTCACTGTTGACACTCCGAGTCCTGGTGGTTTGACCAGCAAACACTTCAGTGTTTGTACATCACTCTGCGCTAGACTTTCCCTACTCATTTGCAGAGATGAACTCTTGTTGAGCATTGCACTTTAGTGCCTTCCTTTTCTTTGCCTGTTTTAGGAATAATTATAGTGAAGAGTAGCTTTTTGGAAGATGTTAAGTGCTTTTTTAAAAAAGGTTACAGGCTGCATAGGTATGTTGAACATAGAAGTATTTGATAGGTGCAGTTTATTTTAAAAGAAAAATGTCTATAATTAAATTCTGTTTAAAAAGTAAGCCATTTGTAGAGCACATTTTTACTACTTTCTTCCTTCAGTTTTGCATTTCAGTAAAATAACTGCATTTTTATGACTTCTTTTAGTACATTAGCTTAGTATTTAGAAAACTGTATTTAGAAGAATAACAGTGCAAAATGACTGTGATGCTGAAAAGTGCAAATATATCTATAAAATCTTCAAAATACTACTAAATACGTTCTGTAAAATCTCAAAAGATGGAAAGTTCTGTTTAGATGCATTGTGATACACACTTGTATTTCATCTAAGTCCCTTCACTATGGTGATTACATTCTGAACATAATTCTAACATTTCTCTTACTTTCTGCCTTTTTTTAGGGGGGAAGGAAAAAGGGATGGAGGTATTAGAAAAAGTCGAGCATATTTGCATGGTGGTTTAGTATTTCATTTTCTGATATTCTTAAATAATTCTTAGATGGTTATTTGCAAAGTTGTTGAACCCCATGTAAGAATAACTTTATGCCTGTACATTTCAGAGAAGCTTTCAAGCAATTAGAGAAAGGTGGTGAGCATAAGAAATAGAACCATTGTAATAAATGGGAAGGAGGAAATTAATTAAAAAAAAAATTAACATTTCTAAGGCTTTCCATCTTTTAAACTGAATGTTGCACTCAGCTCTTTATCTTTCCTTTAGTGCCTTTTATTTTTGGATATGTTCTTTCATGCTCTTGCATGGTTCTCTACTTGATTTTCCCTTTTAAATTAATAGATAAGCCATGGTCAGCTGAATGGTGAAGATTCAAACTCCTAAATAATAACTGATGAGGAACAATTGAGTTATTTGTATCTGTGTGCTGCGATGTGAATTTCTGATTCATACAGTTATGTGTGCTCATGCCATAGTATCAGGGCTAACCTTTAGTGGTATAGTTCAAGCACATGACTAAGTAAAGGTCGTTGTGAGATTTGACGTGCCAATTCTTGTATTCCTGAAACTCAGTGATCAAAGTGACATCCATTTTTCTTAGCAAATCAGCAACTATTCAGACTTTCTCTTCTTTGATATGTTTTTCCGTAGTCTCATTCACTATAATATCTTCTTTATGATTATGGTAGATAATCATAAATTAAAATTATCTCAGACAGCCTTTTTGCTTGAGACCAAGCTATGATCTTTTCAGACATGTAAAGTTGTTTTGAGAACTCTTGGGCAGTATGCATGTCTGTAAAACAGCTTATACTAAGTAACTTCTGTTTCAAATTCCATTGTAAATAAATGTATAATTCAGTTTCGTATTTAATGTTGAAATTTTTTAGCAATTTGAATTACCTTTTAACATATTTTAAATGGTCTTTCATATGTGATTAGTGATGCATATAAGATGAAATATCAAGTTTGCACTTTGCTAGAAAAATACAGCATGTGCCAAAATACTGAACATCTGTATTAACTATAGAATTATGTAACCAGTTTCAATACTGAATATTGAATGGAAGAATTCTGTACAGATCCTTTATGAAAACTTGCCTGTTTACCTTCTTTTTAGCATTCCCCTATTCTTTCCTGATAAAAATTTTAAAAGGTAACATGTACATGTTATATTCCAAATATTAAGGTGTATGAAAAATATGCATATGTATTGAAAATTATTTTTACAATACTTATATTATTAAACACATGACATATTGTTAAGAAAAAAGGTATATAGGTAATCCCAGGAATAAGCACAAATTAATATTGATTTGAAGGAATGTCTCCTAATAATTTCAGAAGCATAAACACATAGGACTGTTATCACGCTCTTATAGCAAAAACAGGACAAAAAGAAAGGCAGTAAATACTGTAGGACTGCAGCATCATAGAGAAGGAACAGTCCTTAAGACCTCATCTCTTCTGTGTAGGCATGTAGACTGATCCACAGTGACCTTTTTGTCTGCTTTGTAGTACTTCTGCTCCAGTTAAGGGCATTACTCATAGTCTCACTATCTGTGGAAGAGCAGAGTACAGTAGCAGTAAGAAGACAGGAGAAGTCTTGCAACCTTTCTCAAGTTTAAATTCCAGGCTAACAGCATGCTTTATAGTATTCTATCAATTAATGGATGTCTCTGTCAAACTGAAAATTAAATAATTAATTATACATGTTGAACTGCTCTGCTCCATTATTTAAGTGAAGCAGCAATCAACAACAGTAAGGTAGAGTGCCCATGATTGTAATAAGGCTTTATTGTAAGGGACTGCAAAATTTACGTCTTATTTCCAAAGATCAGAAAGGAAATTCCAGAAAGGAATCCCTGTTTCTTTCTCCTGTTTGCTTGCTTGCAGACATTAAAGGATGGTACATTAATGGAGTTATGAAATACCCTACTTTGCAAACCATTACAATTGTGCATTCTGTGAGCAGGTTTCTTACGTATTGGCGTGTATGTGTGTGTGTTATCCCACAGAAATTGTGAGTAAGAAACAGTTACTAGAATAACAACAAATGCTTAATGATAAACATGAATTGCTTCTGGAAAATTAAACCTACCAAATTAAATAATGATATATTTTCTCTCTTGAATCCTTCAGATCAAGGATGGGTGGTTTAGTGAAGAGATGTTTGAGTCCTAGAATTTACTTTAAATACAGAAGGAATTGACTAAAACTCTGTGACTTGCCAATTGCTACTTAGACTAATTGCAGTTTTGCATCTTGGACCTTGAGATGCTTAAGTTACCTCCACAGAAGTAAATATGTCTGTGTTACAGCCATTCACTGAAATGCCAGGTAGCCCTAGCTTAGGTGTAGTGCTGTAAGAATACATCTATACAGCTTTTGGACTTAGTGTGTCTTAGCATGACAGTGCCTGTATGAATTTGCAAGCATATCTGCAGGAAACATAGTCTCTGCACTGTGCCACACATTGTAGGCATTCTTTCCATGAGTTAATGATTTTTATTGGTCTAAAAAACAATGTGAAATACTGAGAACTCGGAGAAAGAATGAGGTATGATTTTTCTGCACTGGTGAAATCAACACTGGCTGGGAGAAAATTCAAACAGATCATAAGCAAAGCTTTGATGAGTGGTGTTATAACTAGTTTCAAGATTGGGCAGTGCACAGGAAGTCCAACAAGTGGTTTCTAGCTGGTAGAGGGGAGGGGCTTATTGAAACAAGGTTTTTGGAGGAAGAAATGAAAATAAATCATATGTTAGACCCAGGGATTTCTTACTTATTTAAGTGAGAGAAATTTAAATGTATTTAAAAGAAAAAATACAAATAGGTAGAAAGGACAGGGAACCAAACATTAAGGAGACAACTGGGCTGACATATTATTTCTGTGCCGCAGAAAAAACATGATAAATATAATTATTCTAGGACTTCAGTGAAATCTGAATAGGTTTGACTCATAGTTGTATGCTTTTAAAGTAACAATGTGTTGAGAGGAACTGACTGCAATGACTTCATTCCTCCTTCTCTGCCTTGACACTAGAAAATAACATCTAAAGCCTATTTTAAGATATCAGTTGTTAAAGATATAAAGGTATTTATTGGCTAGGATTTTCGGAACCAGATAGGGTATTTTGCATCCATCAGCATAATTCCATTGAATGGAGTGACAGTGATTTACATAACCTGTTGACTCAGTCTCATTGTGCTTTGAAAGCCACCACTCATCAATGAAACAATAGAAGAGGAGAAATATGCACAAAAATTATTTAATGATATTTTCTCTGGTTGAAATGTTACATAATAATTTTGCTTGTATAGCACTAGTAAAGGCAAGTATCAAGTCTCTGGGCTAGAGGAATTCCCACTTGAAGACACAGCAAAGTCAGTTCCATGCAAAGCCAGTGGAGAATCCAGCTGGACTGCTGACAGGAGCCTTTTGTCCTGAATTGATTGGGATGGTGCTTCCCTTTTTTAGGTACTTAAAATGTCAATGAGTGTGTTTTGTGGGCTAGAGCTTTGTGAGCTAGAGAAAAAGTAAAAAATCCGACTATTAGTCTTGGGTATTTTTCCATGGCTGTAAAAGATCTAAGTGATACAATTTACAATTCTACAATTCAACGAAACCCAAACTTGCTGCGTCATAGTCGAAAGTCTTCTTACTAAAAGCAGTTTCTTTTCTATAACTAGAACTTGGTAAAGAATTATGTCTGCCTAAGTACACTGATGGAATAGCAGTAATAGGCATTTAATTATTTCTCGGTTTATCTGAGGAGTTATGGTGTATACTTATTTCTTTAGCTTTTGGAAGGCTATCACATGACTTTTTTTCCTGTTAATTAGAGTATTATTGAACTGTAGCAAAATGAGAACAAAGGAAGGATTTGTTTTCTCTGTAAAAACAGAGTTTGCATATCTGTTTATCTAAGGATAAATGCTTTGTTAAAAAACCCTGAAACATAAAAATCTCTCCCCCCCTCTTTTATGCTGACAATTTTTTCTTGATTATGTAATTTTAGAAATATATACAATATTAAGGTCTAACTTTGCCAAACACTATTTTTAGACTGAACTTCCCTCAAGAATTCTCTTGAATTTACAGCTGTTCAAAGTCAAGATAACTATATTTCTAGATGATAAAATAGAGAAGATGCCAATTCTTTGAAATATTCTTTTCTGATGCATATATATGTTATTGAAGCAAACAACTTTAAGTCTTAAAATGCTTTCCACTACCATAATTAACATTTTTTCAAAATTTAAGTCAGACTTAATAGTACATTTAGGATCAGGCCTGAGACATGATGTGTGTTCTTTTCCTGAGCTTATTTGAAACCAGAAACTTCTGTTAATTTATAGCCCACCTAAGTAGAGTGCCATCTTCTAAAGGGGTAGAGTAAAAAAACCAAATGGGATTTTAATAAAGACAGAAGGAAAGAATGAGTAAGGGAAGGAGAAATAACGACAGAATCTTTTGCTTTGACACTTCTTCAAGTAATCCTTGTATAAGTTTCAATGATAGGGCTTGCAGACTGACACAACTTTATTCTACCTGCAATTTGGAAGAGGCTGTATATGAGCTTTCTCTTAATTGGAGGCTACATAGAAGTGCTAAGCCTCCAGAGTATACACCTGAAGATTAATCTAAATTGGTAGTACTTGTTAAAAATGTTCTGGACAGTTTTATGACCATCAACAAATTTTAAACTTGGTTTTTTCAGTATATTGCTCAGATCTCATTTTACGATAAATAAAGCTTCAAGCCAACAATCACCAAAACAATTCATTAGTCCCTAATATAATACTTCAGAAACATAAATGTGCCCTAAAATTTTTCAAAGAATGAGGTTTCTTTGCTAGAGTAAGGGTAGCTAAGTAATTGATCTGACTGGTTTCTGCAGATGGATACTTTACATGAAGTACAGTCGTGTATTACACAGTAACACACCTAGTTTTGAGCTCCAAGCAGACATTCTGCTGCTCTGCTAGCCCACAGCAGAGTATGAAGGGTAAGTGATCTAATAATATTAAGACTAAATATATTTTCTGCTTGTCTCAAAATTTTTATCACAGTTTGAAAAGTGGTTTAAAATGTCATTTAAAAAATGAATGTAAATCAGGTTAAACAATTTTGTAGTATCATGAGTTCTCCAGTATTATAAGTCAGTAAATTTACATGACAGATTCTTAATCCATCCTTGGAATTGATATGCACAGTCCTATTGAGATGTTGTAGGGAATGTAGAAAAGGTGATTATAGATAATCTTTGTGTTGCTGCATCAGGTATATTATTTCATCTTTTAGTAGCTAAGTTTACGACTCTGTGGTTCTTGCTTTTTTCAGGCTATTAAAAAATGGAGCATGTAAACCCAAGTTACTGTAATAAGAATAAATTATGTAATATGAATTAAATGCACATACTCTAACATGTGTCAAAGTATTATATTTGTATCTCAAAATCAAAATAAACAGTGATATGCATGAATAACTGTGAATTCTTGTTTTCCATTTCAGGTCAAGAGATGGAGAACAGATTTTTAGTTTCCATTTCCAAAAATATTATGATGGATACTTGAATTATTCTATTATATGTTGGTTATAAATAGTGGCTTAAAATCTTTGTATAAAAGCCATGAGTGATTTTAAGATTCCCCATATCTATTATATGTGTCTCTTGCTTTTAAGACATTTCAAGTGTTCAGGTGTTTTCTGAGATAACTGTATCCCACATACTACTTGTTAGATCTGACAGGATTCATGTTCTTTTTCAGGAGACGCTGATAGATTGGTGTGATGAAAAGGAACTTAATTTGATTTTAACAACTGGAGGAACAGGGTTTGCACCACGAGATGTCACTCCAGAGGTGAGATAGTCCTGCAGTAAGAAACGTCTGCCCTTTGGTGTAGAAATGTACCTGTCTCGGGGAGGGGACTGCTTTTTTTAAAAATTTCCTCTGTAACTTTACTTTGCAGTATCTCTGAACAGGTCAAGTGATACACAGCTTGGAAGCAGGAAAAGCAATAAGGAATATAGCAGAAGAGAATTACTCTGACCTTGGGTTCTGACCCAAAACAATTTTCAGACTAAAATGTGGGATACTATAATGGGTTTCCAGTCCCCTTACAAAGCAAGATTCTATTGGCTTTTTGGTGTAGTTTTCCCTGGCACTGCAGTACAACACTGCTAAGCAGAAACTTGTTTGACTTTTGTTGTGTCCTGCACAAGGAAAGTAGGATAAGAGAGATCCTGTAATTCTCCCTTGCACGCTACTGCATTGACACCTACTGCATTATAGGTTAGAGTGTGAGAGGCAGATAGTAAGGTGAAAAACTTCTCTTGCTTTGCTTGACACTACATTGTCAAAAAAAAAAAGCTAACCAGGCACAGGGATGGGGGTAATCTGCACTAGTAAATATTGCACAGGAAATCTCGTTACTTTCCACTTAGAAGGAGTTATGGTAAGGAAAAAAACAAACAAGGAAACTTAACCTAATAACCTCATGGCCATGAGTTGCCATATGAAATGTGTGTGATTGCTGAAGTATTTTGTTATTTATGGTTCCAAATTAGATTGATACGAACTTTTAAAATTGCATACTTTTTTTTTGTTTTGCTTATATTCACTGAAGGGCAGAATTGAGATTGAGTGCCTGAGGCGTATATTTCTGTAATTTGGCATACTTAGATTTCTCTTAATTACTCTTATAAGCTTTCAGTTGCTTAAACTCTCAACTTAGAGTTGATTTGAGTTCATTATGACTGCAATGGTTTTTTTACTTACAAATGTGTTCTGTCAAACATGGCTTCAGTTTAACTTTTTTCCATTGGGAATCTAAAAATATTTTTTAATTAATTGTAATAACAATTTTGTAACTAAACAAACATGTAAAGAAAATGCTCCTGTACATTACATCTTAAGTTCTTCTATACTAGAAATCTTGAGTAACTAAAACCTATGGGTCTATGTACCAAAAAATGGGAACAGTGCAAGATGACCACAGTGTGCTAGCTAGTGAAACTGAATTTGCAGATGATTGCTATGCTAAAGGAACACAAAAGTGAGAACTGTGTTTGTTGAATTGTCTCTTACTTGCAAACGAACTTAATGGTTTTGAAGGCTGTATTCCCAGCACTGTGTAAAGGGAGAGATGAATTTCTGCTTCAGTTTTCTGGACTTACCATCTTTATGCAGGGTCAAGCCTAGGCAGTAGTGCAGAGGAAGCATTTCAGCCAGTGCCAAAAGTTATCCACAGATTCTTTAGCAGCCTTTGGGACAAGAAATAAACAAATGAGAACTCTGCACGTAAATACCTAGCAGTTTGCTTACACTGCTACATTGCTGGTACTCAAACTAATTAAGACAAGTGGTGATGATTTGTTTGGTCAGGTTTGATGTTGAAATGAGACAGTTAAAAATTTTTCTGAATTGTTGAAATGTCTTTAGACTATATAATAAAACTACATTGATACAAAAATCATTAATAACTGTACTAAAGAAAAAAATGCATTGTTATTGAATGTAATAGGTATGTAAGACTTCGTTTGATTGTAACAGAGTCAAGCATTCTGACTGTGGAATCATTCCCATTCTTAAAAAGAATTTATGTAGGAAAGTATTTACTCACTTTTCACTCATTTAAGTTGGATCAACTTGCAAGACTAAACTTATATTACAGTGGAGAGATTGAATCCCAGTATTTATTACAAAGTGGCAGTTATAAGGCTTGTTCTTATTGTAGGGTTGGATGGTTGAATTTGAAGAAAGCTGTGTTTGTAGATGTTATTAGTGAATGCTGTAATTCTTCATCGATTATGGCAGTTGCTGGTAGCTTGCATTTGGACTAAAGCCAAAGTGTAGACTTAATTTTGTAGATACAAACATGTATTTTTTACAATCTTACTTTGCCTATAATATATGGGGGTAGCCTATAAATCCATACTGGAACTGCTCATACAGTCTGCTCATTGATTTAGAAGGTATTTGTTGCTGGACAAAGATCAGGGCTTTACATATGGCCCAAGTTTAAGTTATTTATGGAACTTCTGTTTTATATTTCTGGGTGCAAACATTTTTTCCTTGGAACTGTAGTACTTAAGTGGTGGACAGTTACAGTACATACAGAACATTAATGATAATATACATTGACTTCTATGGAAAAAAACCAGTATGACAGCA
Source organism: Ceryle rudis (assembly GCA_033439905.1). NCBI lineage: Eukaryota > Metazoa > Chordata > Aves > Coraciiformes > Cerylidae > Ceryle > Ceryle rudis. Next base: position 144,670 of record JAAGNO010003275.1, on the reverse strand, counting down.
TTGTTATTGATCACTAGGTATCCTGAGATAGAAATACATTTATTTCTTTTAGCTAATACAAAAGAGAAAGGAAAAAGATAATCTGTATGGGTGCTCTGCACAGTTTTCTATCTCCTGTCTTCTCTACATTTGCGGTTATTATTTCGCAAAATTATACATCAAAAATAATTCCCTTTTCTGCCCCCAACAGAGCCTTATAATTATTTTCTTATCCTTCATCTCTAGCATGGCTCGCAAGTCTTGTTTGCCCAGCTATGAGACTGACTTTATGTGCTTAGATAATAACATTAGAAGTCAACTTCTTGTGCTAGACATCCTTGAGCTCTGTTGCTGTGTGTATTCACAAACAGTTCAGCTGCACTGCAGGTAATTGTCAGCTTTGAAATTTTAAGGGAAGACTTAAGAAGAAACATAGAAGAGCTCTTTTCCATCTTGTGAGACCAGACAGATGTTTCCTTCTAGTTTTCCTCCTTTTCCAATGCTCTGGAAAATTATGAATGCTGCTTTTGGTTCTTGCCGATCATATTCTTCAATATTTGTAGACTGTTTTTAAATATATCAGACACATACTTGGTTTCATTTAAACTGACAATATATGCATATTTGTTTATTCTTTCATAAAAGTTCTCCAGTCCATGAAAAAAACACATTGTTCTTTGGAGCTCCCTCCTATTTACTTCTCAGCATTTTTCTGAAAAAAACCCCATGCTCAGAATGAACAAATTACTCCAAACCTAGCCACACAAAAGCCATCCTTGGAGAGAAGAAAGTCTATATTCTGCTGTGATATAAATTCTTTGTATATTCAGTTCAAAATTGCACCAGTCTCTGTATAATAATTACCAATTGCAAATTTTTTATCACATGGCTTTTCCCAGTTCCCTATTGTATCTTTAACTATTGCTGTTTTCCATGTTTCTCCTTAGAATTTAGTGTGAATTTTTCTTAAATTACATTTTATTTCATTAGACTATTTTAATGTTTGTATCCTTACATTTTTCTGTCCCAAGTACTGTTGGCAGCCCTCTTAATTGCTATTATTTGTAATTTTCATGTGTTCTGTGTGTTTGCTTCCCCTTCAACTTTGTTAATGAAATAAGATGCTTGTGACACAACAAGGTAGCTCATGCAGTAGCCATACTCTCACAGCAACGTGTGTTCCCCCTCTATTAACCCAAATTCACATAGGCATTTCAAATAATAACTTCCATTTGATAGGCAGTTATTTAAACTGGGAATAATATGTAGGTTTTTTTCATCTTCCCTGGTTCAGATACTGCCTTTCCAGAATAGCAGGTTTTTTAGTATTGTTTGTTCAGGATAAGGGAATACTGCTGTTCTTCAGCTGTATTCAGCTTTTCTTAGTGCCATACCAAAAACATCTTAGTGTTGTCACTGGGCCAAAAGAAGCTAATTTTCTTCTTATAAACTGTCACTTCAGTATAACTTAATAGTGAGAAGGAGTGAAGTCTTCATCTCACATGGGACATTGGTTATTTTGTGGTAGGAATACTACAGAATTTTACAACTTATAATTACCCAGGCTATTGTTTCAGCTTTTCACCCTTCAATATTCAAGATACCCTCAGATTTAATAACCTTTTTCAGCATTTATATTTGTAGTCTACTTTAGTACTGTAGTTTCTATATCTCTTAATAAAGGTCTCCTCATTAAGTTTGATTTCTGTGTAGAGCTACTGTATGAAGTGTGCTCTGTATGTATGGTGTCTGACCTTGTAACTTGCCATCAGACTTTTTGAGAATATTTATTGGAAATTTATGTTTCCAACCCAACTCGATCCTAAAGGGTCTGAATTATGAAACCTTGCCAGGTGCATCTAGGCAACAAATACGCTTAAATGGAATAAACTGCTCTGTGACACTCCTTCAAAATTCTGTGCTATGCTGTTAGAATTTTATCAGCAACTCTATAAGGTACCATTCCCTTTTTCTTAATCCTCCAGACAATTCCTACCTTATATGATTAGGTCTTTATCCAGTCTGCTTTAATTTTTCAATAGAATTTATTATTTGAAATACTGTATTTGGTGTTATAAAAGTGCCTTACTCATTTAATTAAAAATTCTATATTTGGATTTTAAATCTCATTTTTGAAAGGCATGTTATAGCAGAATTGATATAGTTAGTTGCAGAACACTTTTCACTGAACAATTGTTACCAGTTTCTTTGAGAAGCAGCAGTATACAGATTATTTGCACTACACAGTATGCTGTTAGGCTACAGAAGTACCTTTGTTAGGAAATTCCAGACTGATTTAACTGACTTATGAAGAGCTAAAAACTGCACTTTCTTTTCTCTTGTTTGAGTTCCTCAAGAAAATTTGGTAACACACCAGCATCACTGAAGAGCTTGGTTGTGCTATCATCATCTGCAGTCACTGTGTGGAAACACCTGTGATCTGCCAGGAGAGCTCTAGTGAGAAATGTGAGAGGGAAGGAAGCCAGATCCCATCTCAGCTCCATTTACTCAAATACCAGAGGTTACACAAAAAAAAGAAAAGAAGCCCCTCACCCCACTCAAAACCCCAACCAACCACAAACACAGCAACAAAAAAAAACCCCACAGACACACACACACAAAAAAAGGAAAAGCTAAAAAAAAAAAGGACAATGAAGGAGGAAATGTATGCAGAGAGAGCATTCCTGAAGAATGCTAATTTTGGTAAACAAAGAGGGCTTGGTAAATGCTTGATACTCTGCTACATAAACATCAGGTTTTAACCTGTTTTCCGTGTCTATGTATCCAACTGAGATACTGGATTGAAAGAATGCATATCTCTCAGCTTGTTTCTGTCTAGACATCCCAACATAATAGACAAGTATGAGAAAGGGGGGGGAGTAGTAATAGGAATACAGAGGACACTTTTGTTTGTGTATATGGGACTGGTGTATCTAAAATGGAAAGCTGCATATTCTTCTGACATTCCTTTTTAAAAAGGTTCAAATGTCACAGTGAGTCTAGAAGAAGGTAAAAAAAATGGTGATGGCCACAAGAGATGCTTTCTGTGAGAGTTACACACCTCAGTCCTTTTAGTTTATCAAAAAGAACACTGGGAAATAACTTGGATTTTACCTGTACTTTCTTTGGGAAATAGTAATGTAAGGTATATACTGTATTACTATTATTAAAATAGTCTATTTTCTTTGGGAAATAGTAATGCAAGGTACCAAGGGCTTTCTTAATCCACTAAAGAGAATAGTAACAATAGCTAGTGATAGGAGGCTTGAGCCAGAAAATTCAAATAACAAAATCATCCTGTTGGAAGGCTTTTATGTGTTTGGGTTGGTTTCTTTGTTTAACAGTGAGAGATTAATCACACAAACAAATTCCCTTAGGAAGATCTATATTCTCTGTTTTAATACTGTCAAGTCAAAAGCAGTTGGTTGTGGCAGAGATGTCTTATAAACTTCAAGTTATCTTGTGCTCCTTACAGAAATTGTGGATGATCTTTAATGAGTTACCCTGTACCAAAGGCCAAACTGGATTCTAGACTTATATTCTGTATATGTTAAACGAGAAAATAATTTGGGTCAAATGGATCCTGAAATTGATAAATAAGAAATTTTCTTTCCTATGTCCAAGAGGATTAAATTAATTGCTTCCCTGTCTCTTTTTGAAAATGAAAAACTCTAATAATATTGGCTGAGGATGCTGGGGCAAGTATCTTTTAAAGATTTAACTAATATAGTAACTTTCTGTGTGAGGTTATCTGACCATTATATCCTAAAGATAATACTAATAGAATTCCTACTAAGCAGTTTATTTTTGCCCATTTAAGGATCAACTTTTATTTGCTTAGTTTCAGCATTCCTTAATACTCTCAAATAGCAACTAGAAGTTCTGTTTTCTTTTTTTCAACCCATGTATGAAGTATTTGCAAGCTCTATTGAAAAGAAGAAAACAGTAGTAAAATAACAGTAAGGGATTTGACTGATTTGTAGAATGAGAAGCAAAGCCATGGTAACAAGACTGGAAATCTCACCGCTTTTATCTTAAATTTTGTAGTTTTTTTATCCCAAGGTAATTTCAGAATGGAAGTTGGAAGAAGATGCAGCCTATTCTGTGGGTGAACAGATAGTTCATATCCCAGTGATTCCAAACACTTTCAAAAATACCCCCAGAAGAACAATGTGATTATAAGTTCTTACCAGGATAAGGAGGAGTGTTCTCCTCCTCTTGGCATTACTGATGCCTTTTAGCCCTGTTTTCACTGCAGGGACCACAACTTATATGGGCATCTCTGTCAGTTTAACTGGTTTGCCTCCTATTGGCAGTGTAGCTGCAACAGTGGGTAGATCTTGCAGTCCTTTCTGTAACTGGGGAAGAAAAGTAGGCCTGCCATAGGATTTCTGCATAATGAAGTTTTCAGTTTGGAACTTTTGGAAAATTTTTTCCTCTTAAGCATTTTTAAAAACATTTCCCATTACAACATCTTTTTACAGCAGATAATAGAGAACTGAAGAAAATTCAACATCGGGTTAAGGCAAAATAACCTTGAAAACATTGTCAGGCTTGTCATTATGCAATTCTTGCCTTTAATGTGTCATTTTTTTCTGGTCATAGTCTATTACAAAGACTTTAATAAAAGCCTAATAATGGAGAAAATTAACAAAAAAAAAGCATAGCCGTGTTAGGAAGACTTCTCTGTGAAGGCAATATAAAGAAATTATAACTAGAGGGCATATACTACTTAGGATTTATCAAAAATTGAGTGAGTTAGGCCTTTTGGCGTAAGCACACCAGGATAGCAAAATGACTCACTATTACAATAATTGATCATTAAAACTAATACTTATTAAAGAGAGAATTTCTCATTTGCTCCTTGCCTGCCCTATAGGAGCTTTTCCAGCCACTATGTGGAAAGGAACTAGAAAAGTCTTGGAAAGCAGCTGACTTCAGCAGTTATTCTTAGGTTTATAACTAGCAGGATTATTGCCTGCTTTTGCTAATTGTTACCATGCAGAGCAGTGAAGCTTTAGCAAAATGTTGACTTAGTTATACTAAGTGCAAGAATAGAAAACCAAAATACTATTGTCATACTCAGGCTTGAAAGTCTTACCTATAATGGAAAAGAAAATAAATAATTTTTAACCTTAACATAGACAGTATTTTATCTTCTCACTACTTCATACATATATTCTTTTTCCCAATTATTTTGTAATGAGAATACTTAAATTAATAATGAGGTGCATAATCTACTGTTGATTATTTATTATTGACATTTAAACTTTCACTAGATTTAAGAAGTCCATCTTTTCCTCCACAAATAAACATTTTCTTATGGTTTGCTGTGATCAGTTTGTCATAGTTCATTTTCATTAAGCCTTGAAAGATCTCCCTTTGGAGAGAAGGTGCTAGGAATTTTGTTCTTGATGCGGTGCAGCTAACTGTAGTTGCTGCTGGCCACAAAATCACAGGATTTTATACAGTTAACAATGCATGCTCTAAGGACCTTGTACTCTATAGTATTAGTATCTACTCTGCATCAGCCCCTGTTCCTGGCTGATTTATGCCATTACTAATCATATGAGGGAAATCTCCTCCTGTTCTCTGCCTAAATTTTCTGTCATTTTGTTTTAAGCCAAAGGTTTGTTTCTAACACAAATAGTAGATGCAGGAAAGTTTGGATATGGAAGAAATTCCTGTTCTATGTCCCCAGTTTGTAAATTTGAAGTTATATTAACTTCTAATATTCCTGTGCCTTGCTCAGGTAGAAGGAGAATGATACCCAAAGGATAAGTAGAAATAACATTCTGTCAGCTTAGTCTGTTACTACTGTATTCCTTAAAAGCTTTGTTGTATATGAGTACATGGCAAGTTCATAATGGATTCTGTCTCTATAAGCTTTCCAAGTCCTAACTCAGCAGTGCACAGCAGAACTCATGATTCCTTTATTGTGTCTAAGTTTCTCTACAGTTTGCAGGAGAGGGAAGAGTTGGCTTCTTGTTGCATATGATTGCCTTACCAAAATAAGATGTAGGTTTTCAGTGTTAGCAATAAAGTTAGATAAGTGTACACACTATGTGGACTTCTAAGTGGACAGAAATAGTGAATTTTGATTCTTGGTTGGTTGACTCTTAGTTACTAGGAAAATACTGAATAAAAAGACTCGTGACTGAAATGACAGATGAGTTAAATTACTGAATTTTATTACTGCTGGGACTTTCTCAGTTCTTACATTCCAGAGTCCCTTACATGTTTCTAAAATAGGGCAGCAAGTAAGATTTCTGAAACATGGTTTGATATGTTTTAAAAACCAACCATGTTTAATAATAGAGTGCTTAAGTTAAAGGGAAGAGGAGATTCAAAGTAAAAAAGGTGCCAATAAGTTCCTCACTTTTGCAACTCTTGTCATATAAGAAGGTTACCCCACCAGACTCATAAGACTCACTCTTTTCATTGGAGTGTGGGTGTATCTAAGCCAAATTCAAACACCAACCTACACTAGTGATGAGTAACAGTTAATGACTTCTTCAGTGTATCTCACAAATGGCTGGCAGTGGCTAATGAGTACTCCTGATCATCTTCACAAGCTATTTTGCAGTGGATATGGGAATGAGCTTACAAGACCATCCCCTTTCCCCTCTTATACATCTTGTGCTAGAGGTAAGTGTGGTTTGGGGGAATAAGGGTGGGATGACATGAGATGAAAGTGATGTGGGCTTCTTAATTTTTTTGCAAACCTCAATAAAGGCATGTATCTGGGGATGGGCAAAGATTCAGCTGAATTCTTATTTTTTGCCCAGCAAGATTGCCCAGTCCTAAATTGACATGCTTTCCTTGAACTGGGAGTCAGAAATCCCTTTTCTCTTCTGTTTTTCTGCTGCAGAAATTCCCAACATTCCCATTATGTGGGCTCCAGAGAGGGGTAAGCAACATCTTCAATCCCACCCAATCATTTCCAAACTAATTCTTTGCTAGTATTTTTTTGCTTTTTTAATCATCATCAGAAACAGTTTTTAGACACATTTTTCCCATTTGTTTGATTTTCTTGTGGATTCTCATATTTTTGTTTTATAGGAAGGTCCCATGGCCTCCCCAAGTGTTAGGGTCAGACTCATCTGCTGTTTCCATTTGTGTGCTATTCTCCTGTGGATTTTCATGGTTCACTCTGATCTAGTAATACCAGAGGGTGAGCATCTAGATTCTTGGAACTTTTGCACTCATGGTATCCTGAGTTATTGAAAAACACTGCCAGCCCGCTGCCCTGTCAATCAGTTGGCAGGCTTATGTTTTGTCCTTGCTGACAGTTGCATCTGATTATCTGTGGGCTTTGGTCTTTTGCTGCCTTGCCTGTTTCGGGACTGCCTGGCATTCACTACTTTCTTATTCTCTCTACCTGCTGGCTGTGTGGCATTGTCCTCGTGAAATCTTGGCCCTTTGCCTGACTGTCTGGCATTACCTCTTGACCAGCTAATTGCTTGCCACTGGTTACCTACTGCCCTGTCCATCTGTTGAACGGCATGTATCGCCTCCTTACTGTCATTTCAATCTGATGGCACATGGGCATGGGCCTTCTGCTGCCCTGTCTCCCGCTCCAAGTGCCTGGCATCACCTTCCCGCTGAGTGCATCTGCTGACTTTGCGGAATTGCTCTTCTGCTGCTTGGCACACCTGCTGACTGTTTGGTACTGCTTTATCAACTTGCTGAATGTCTGGCATTTTCCTCCTGCCTTTTCTCCTGATCCCTTGCTGCTCTTTGAGTCTGCTTACTCACCGGTACTTGCTCTTTTCCTGTCCTGTCCACTTGCTTTTATGCCTGGCATTTCTATCATATTGTCCTGCCCACCTGCCTAAATTTTATTTCTAATTATGTACCAGTATGAAAAAAAAAAGGATTTAAAAGGAATGGGGAAAAAAAAAAAAAATACTGTCTGGACCCTTCGTGATCTGATTCAGTTCAACTTCGTGATCTGATTCAGTTCAGCATACCAGCCAAAAACTGATCTCAGTACCAGCAGAACTGCTCAAAACCCTTTCCCTCCTTACAAAAAAAAAAAAAAAAAGTTCAATCATACATATATAGTCTTTGCTTCCATCACTTCATTTGGTAGGTGTATTGCTGTTCAGTAATACTGTATTCAGTATTATATTTTGTAGTAATTAAGTACTAAACCAGATCACTAATATTACCAGTGATAACTTTCAGAATCCATGGAAGGTAGGTAATAACAGGGGATAAACCCAATCTATTGCTGAGGCTCAGAAAGATTAAGGATAGAATGTGGAGCTGTGTTCAGTAAACACAGTGGATCAAAGGAGCTAAATAAGAAATTGTACAGATCTCTTACAAATCTGTAAGGTCCATAGTAAGGGATTGAATCACTGTAACAACTTAGAATAAGAAGCAGGATTTCGTGCCACTTGCTTTAATTCAGTTCACTTGATATCTTTTCCTAGCTCTGCCACTTCCTAGCTTATTATGAGTGTTTGTAGTTTTAATTATGCAGTACCAACTAGAAACCAAAGAGAATATTGTGTTATAATGAACCCTGACATAATTTCATAATAAATTCTCCCTACACATAAAATAATTGTATATAATATTGTTTTACCTTTTAATCTCTCCAGATACTATAATATGACTTTTGCAATCTTCAGAGATACTTGAAATACATGAAATGATGTTTAGCTGGGTAGGCAGGGCAGCATCCCTTGAGTCAGTGGCTTATTTCACCTGTGTGAACCAGAGAGATGCTGTGGGAAAGCACCTTACTCCCATGCTCCCAACACCAGCTTTCCCCTGTGGTGGATGGCTCCCAATACAGCCATGTTCTGAGTAAGAGCTAGTAGGAATCTTCTCCCAGTTTTTAAATTAACCTCTAGAAATCCAGTAAACTTTTATTCTGCTCCAAGTAACCAGAAGACATGAATGTCCACCTTTACTCCCATATGGTCTCCTAGCCTCTTGTGTCCTCTCTTTTCTCAGCCTTTCCAACCCTTCCTTGCTTCTCCAAGCATACTTTTTTGACAACTTTGTGAACTTTAGAGACAGTAGGCTGGCAGTCTCTCACTTCCCACCAGCTTCACACTGTTGAGGGGTCTGGTGACAAGAACAGATCTCTGTGGCAATTCTCTGAATTTCACTCCCGATGTTACTTTGCTGCTTTCCTAGACTGTTGTTTGTGAAATTACATCAGATGCTGGAAGGGAAGAGGAGTATTCACTACGGGGCTGCAGGACACTGCTAGAATTCACTCCTTATCCCAAGAACCTCTAGTTATTTTTCTGTGTATAATTTTAGTTATTTTTAATATAGTTTTTTTTAAAAATAATACTACCTCAGAAAAATCACTAGTTTTCAAATAATATTCGAGTTATATAAACTTTAAATGCAGAGAAACATTGGAAACTGGAGGAAAATAAACCTAAGATTTTTCTTAAATATATGGAATTTTCTTCATTGAAAATTATACTTACTGGAGAATTGATGCAGTGCTGTCTTGGGCAGCTTCACTGTAAAATATCCAGGTAAATCAGTTTTCCATCTGCATTGATCAAATCATGGTACAAATATTCTAATCAGTTAAACTTAACATAGATTTTTATTTTTAAAGAATACATTTTAACTACTGTCTTACAAATGAGTCAAAATTTAGTTAAAGAAGAGATGGAAAAGTTTGCACACAAAGCCCTGGGAAAAACATCCTCTCTATCAAATCCCTGGAGCAATTAAATAGAAAATTATTTTGTCTTTTTTTAGTGGTATTTTCTTCATGGTTTTTGATTTTGTTTTTAAGGTGTTCTTGAGTCAATCCTCTGCACTTTTCAACAAAAAATTAGTTTCTGGAAGAGTCATAAACTGCTACAAGTCTTTCCAGCTTATAGAGTTTCCCTTTCCAGGAGAACTAAATTACCTGTTATCAGCCTAATTGCATCTTTTTTTTTTTTTTCCTCTTGTTAGACTCTTTTCCTTCCTTATTATCTCTGATAAAAAAAAAAAGTTGTTACATTTTCTCATTGTCATTTCCTGAACTACTATGTCTAAATCCTACAAATCATTTCTCAGAGGAGTGTTTTTCATATATCCTTTTCTCACTTCAATGCAGTATTTAAGTTCCATTAAATTTTTTACAGTTTCTTTATTTTTCTCTGTTGTCTAAAAGTATCCTTTCTGATGATAGCATTGTAGCATCTAAGCAGATAATTTCTTTAGTTACTTCTGAAAAGAAAACAAATCTCCATTATGTTATTTCTGTGTGTTGCTTCTGGATTCAGCTTGAAAGAAATACTTTGTTAACTTCAGGCAAGAATGCCTCAGAAGATATGGTTGTGCTAAACAAGATATATGTGCCTTCTGGTTCATTCATTGTCATTAGTGATGAAGGCTTTTGCTGTCACAACTCATGTAACAATTTGCTGAAGGTGTATTGATACCTAGTAAGTTCATGTGTCTCTCTAGTATTACCTCTTTCCTTAGTGGGTAGGTAAATAGTTTTGTTGGAAAAATGGGGAGATAGATCTGCAAAGCAGATGTAAGAAGCAAGAAGATACTGGTTTTACATTGATTACTTCTGAGCATTGCAATTTATAACCCATGATTTTTTTCTTTTCTTCTGATGAATATATTTGGGAATCCTCTGGATTCCCTTTTCTTAAAATGCCCTGTAGAGTGCAGTCTAGGAAAAGGTGTTTACATGATTATAGCACATGTTGAACAGATTCCTCATTAAGATAATATTCCTGGCTTAAAGTTAGTGAATTTCCTTAGTAAATTAAACTGATAAATTCAGTAAGTCTATAAATGAAAGAAGACCCAGTCATCCCTCCATCGATGACTGTTGCAGAGTTGTTCCCCTCAGTACGTTTTTCTGTTACTGTGCCCACAGGTTTTAGATTTTGAATTTGCTGGAGCTTCACTTTGGAGTTTGATGAATTCAGATAGATATCATGGTTCAGAAATTTCATCTGAGACTGCACCTAAACTTTTGCTTAATCGGTCCTTTACTGCTGTCATAGTATATCGTAGGAACACTGTGTGATCTTTTCCACCCTCACTGTTTGTTTTCAGGAAGTGTTTGTACACTATGATTAGGCTTTTTCTTCTAAACTTTATGCAGATAGACTGTAGTATTTATGAAATAAGGTTTACTTTGTGTAGTGTTGCAATCATCTACATCACTCAGATGTCAGATTTTACTGATATCAAAGCTAAACGAAACCTGCACATTGCACCATTTTTTGTCGCAATTTTTGGGCTGCAGGTCCCTTTACAAGAGTTAAAAATTACTGTGTTATTGCCTCATCCTTCGATTAGCTGACCAGTTCTTCCTTTCAAACCAAGTAGTGCTTATTTAGCCAGTGGTATATGGACTTAATACATGAAAAATCAAAGCCTAAAACTACGATCTCTCTCAAACTCTTTTACAACTAATGCAAGTTTTACTGATTTATACTCTTCAGCCTTGGCAGTTTCAGGAATTAGAAGAACAGAGGGCACAAAGTTCTTTTAGATGTCTTTGTCTCCTAGGGATTTTATTTGTTGTAGCATATTACTGAGAAGCTGTTATTAACTTATCATTGGTCTTTGCAGGCAAGAGGGTGTCTGTAACAATAGAGTTTTCTTTTTTTTAAGAATAACAAAGATGGATTCACTAACCTAGCTGAAACTTGTAGGATTGTCTCCAATTAATAGCTTGTCATATTAAGACAGCTTTATATTTTCCCCAGAAATATCTTACATCTTTGTTTTTAGCTTTTTTTTTAAATGAAGATTGATTGATTTTTTTTTTAATTTATTTAATCAGACACATAGTATTGGGCAGCTAATATTAGGTGCATGTGATTTCTATGTTATTCTGAATTACTGTCTTCCATCATCCATATACATTACATAGAAATACTGCTCCCTGATTTTTTACTGAAGTTAATCTGCTTAAGCTAATCATAGCTCTGCTATGATGTTTGTAGCTGTTGTTCTCCGCATGTGAACATGTTGCTGTGATAGTGAGCTGCCTAGCATTTAGTGCAAGAGTCCAGTCCTGTGTACATTTTAAGTACACAGAGGAAAAACTTTTCCCCCTGTGCCTACCTAAGAATCTCTTCTGCCTTAACAGTTGTTAAAAGCTACCACTTTTCTCTGTGATCCACTTACACATAGTATAAAAGTCCATCTGATGAAGAAGTTTGGACAGAAAGTGAATTTTATTAGAAGGCAAAAAGATTTTTCTCTACAGCATGGTCTGCTGCTTCAAGCACAGCAGAACTGTATGTGAGGGGTGGCATTGCTGTATCCATGTTAATGAAAAGGTGCCTGCATTATAAGAACTTCAGAGTTTCAAAGTTAAAAGTTGGGCAGTTAGGAAGTAAACCAACAGATTTTGTCTATACAATGCAAATTTGCATTACTGTGAGTGTTGCTCTGTCACAGCTGAGTAGTGTCAATAAATGATTGAACTGGTTTTATGTAGTGCGTGAAAGATAACTGTAACATCTAAAACTGGAAGAAGCTACTGTTTTGGACACAGAAATGTGTATTTTGTTGTGATCTTAGGAACAGTGAAATAAAGGGAAAATACTTTATATTGGATTTTGTTATGCTGTTAAGAATTATTATTAAGTATTGCAAATAATTCATGAAATAGTAAAATCAAATTCCAGGGGAAAAGGTAAACTTGATGTATTTAATATACCTCATTCAGTGTAGATTAGGAATTCTGCTGTCTTTCATTTCACTGCTCTGTGCTGCACCTGTCTCAGCGAAGTACTTTCCCTCTTCTCTTTAAGAAACCTTTTGATCCAATTGTTTCCATGAGAATCTTGGAGAAAAAAAAAAAAAAGTGATTTGTGCCAGGAGTGAAATAATCCTGCATAGGAATTTGTTTTACAGAATGCACAGTAGGTTACTTTGGCTTTCAAAATCTGTTCAGTTGTTCAGTTCCATGAACACATCATTCACAAATGCCTAAATCAACAACTTGGAATTGCACCACTGAATCTCATGAAAGAATCCTTTCTATGAGGTTTTAGGTTATGGCAGGAGTACTTAAAGCTGTTGTTATGAAAGATGCTTTGTTGTTTACCTGGAGAGTAAAGATACTGTGTAAGGGCTTCTTAAGAAAAAGTAAAGTACTTTCTGTAATTCTTGTATTGCCATAGTACGTTCTTGAAAAATTATCACACAGCAGTCCATCTTTTGTAGTGTAGAAGGTGTATTTTAGGAAGTTTTTGATTTTTAAAATTTTTAACATTGATGATTTGTCATCTGAAATGGTTTGGAGGAGCTAATTTACCTGTGGCAGAAACTGACTTGAGTTTCAGAAGTACAAGTATTTCATAAGCAATATTTGTTCTTGGCAGAAGGTAGCAAATGATAGGAAACAAAAGAAAACATTCTCTAAAGAAGAGTTCTGCATCTCAATCTTACTGGAGCTAAAGCATTGCAAAATTATTTAGAGAAGTGAAATCACAAGTGAAAACTTCTGGTTATTTCACTGCCCAAGAGACTGAGCAAGTTCTTAAGAGAAAGCAGCATATATTTTTACCTGGTGGCCTCAGTCTTTGTGTGTGCTGATGAGGATCTCTAAGGAGTAGCATATTTTACTGTGCTGCTAATATCACAACTAAGGAAAATTGACAGGTTTGTTTCTCTTACATAGTTCTAGATTTCATTGTTTAATATACTTTCCCCCTCACCCCATATATGTATAGAGAGAGAATCCTAGTTTGGTATGAAATGGAGGTAACTGTACCCTGACTCCCCTTTGCTATAGATACATAACCTAGAAGATAGTACACATAACCAGAAGCACTGTGCTCAGTATTTTTCTGATGAGATTGTGCTCCCTGGTTATAGTCTCAGTTAAAGCTCAGTACACTGTCAGTTGCATTAACTGTAGAAATGTTATTGATACTCTTACTGAGATATTGTAGATATTGATACTTATTTCTCTAATTTTTGCTCTATGATTCTGTGATTTGCAGAGAACAAAATAAAAGTTTTAACAGTGTTTTTGTAATAGCGGAATGGTGTTGCTACCTTTACCAGCAAGTCTTCAGCTGTACTATTTTTACTTTTAACTTTAATTGATCAGCAAGGAATTTGTTTTTATGTGAAGTAGAGTTGAAGTGGGAAGCACAGCAGTTTGCACATGAAAAAGAGGGCTGAAAAATGAAATAGGCACCTGACCCTTCATTATAAGCAAGTACAGTGGCTTGTTTCTGGCTCTTGATTCAACAAGCTAATCCTTCTAACTTCTCCACCTTGCCTTTTGACACTGGCTTAACACACACCATTACACAGCTGTAACATGCTGCATCTGGTGGGCTGCGTACATCTTCAGAGAGCCTCAGTGCCTTCCTCATAGTGTAGAAAAGCATTTAGTAAGTGTTTTCTTTGCTTAATTGTTTCTAAAAATGATTGTTCTCTTGGTTTTGTAACAATGTATGGGGGTGAGCAGTATCAAAAATTTAAGAACAGTTTTTATGGCATAAATATTTTATACACATTTACTATCTTAAGACTTTGTTTAGCAATCAGGACTAAAATGTTATTAGCACTTAACATATATTTGAAATTATATTTAGAAGATACACATGGTTTGGCTGCCCAGATGCACCAATTTCATTAACATTTCTATTACATAAATGAGGCAGGCAAACCACTGATCTATGAAGTTTATGTAAATCAAATGCAACCAAGTTTAGCTCAAAACTGAGATACAAACCTACTGAAATGCATGAACAGGTTACAAAATCCACAGTGTTGCTTTCTCTAGTATATTCATTTGAATTTTCAGCTTCTTTATTGTGTATAAAAATGTAAGGCATTTTCTCCAAAATGTTTTGCAAGCTGTAAAAATGAAACTGAGTGTTATGAAGTAAATCTTTTGATCAGTTTGATTTCAATTGAAGAAAACAAGGTCTTCTAAGGAAAGTTACCATAAATACTAAAATCATTATTAAATAATATACAATTAGGTAATTCCTTATTTACAAAAAGAACTATCATTCAAGTCCAGCTATTAGAAATTAAATATATTTATGGCTTGGTCTTGCATAAGTCATTGAATATTGTCAGAGATCAGGTCAGTTATTGGTGGAATATGTACCAAAGTCACCGTTGATAAGAGGAAGAGGCAAAAGAGTAAGAAACCCTAAGAAGTTTTGACATGTTTTGTTTTAGTTTATGTAAAATAATTCTCTAAAAGCCTGAGTGAGCTCTTGGTATGTGTTTATGTGTGTCTGACACACACAGCTGCAAAATACCCAACAGGAGCATCAAAATGGAGACTCGCCAGGCTCAGGCTGAGTTTCTCACTGTAAAATAAAATTGACAGAAGCCTGGATCATTTCTTCCTGTGGAGGAACAAACACATGCATCAGCACCAGCCACCACCAGTCCATCCTGTGAGACCAAAGGTAGTGATTGATGCTTACTTTAGCCTTATGTCAATTATTCTCCACTGCTGTGGGACTATAAAACAGTTGATGGGTTTTTACAGGCCCACATCATTAGCACTCATGGATAACTTATTGTTGAGGAAACTGTGACTGTCAGGCTATTACGTCTAAGGTGCATGTGGCCAGATTAGTTTGTGTGGGTATAAATCTGTCAAAAGCTCTAGAATGCCAGCAAACACCTACTTCTGGGATCCACCCTGTCCAGAAGCAGCTATTCATTGCCTTCTGGATGCAGGCCATTCTTGACTTACATGGATCTGTGACAACTAATTTGACATCAAGAAGTCAATGATAATTGTCATTGCACACATATGAAAGGACAGCCATTGTATGGTGTGTATCTGCAGCACCCCAATCATGTGTAGGGCCACTGTATTGTTACAAAGTTAATAAGGTTAATGACAGGTTGAGAGACTTTTACAAACATCCTTGACTTTGGTTGCTTTGCATAATAGCATATGTGAACAGTTTTATCAGTTTGTCAAATTAACTGAGCAATTAGCCAGAGAAATTTTATTTTGGAGACATTATACAGCATGGTTCCTGTTAAGCCTTTCATCCACAAAACAGTCACAGACTATCATCACACAGGTTATTTGGGGCAGAGAATAAGAAAAAAAAAATCAAGGAAAGACAGACAGCATGATGGTGAGAACAAGTGACTCAAAACTGATCCTTATCAAAAAACTTTTCAGTGTATTAAAAGAAACTAACGCTCCAACCTATAGTTCTTATTGTACTAAGAGAAGAAATAGATAAGTGATTTTTAGGCAAGAAGCTCTAATCAGTCTCACTCCATGTAAGCTCTATTTTTTCCCCTGCAAAATACAAGCAGGGAAGTAGACAATAAGCTGAAATAGTTGTCTTGTGAATAGAGATTACAGGCACACGTGTTATCTCCAGCAGAGGTATACTGAATAACCTTGAAGAAGGTATCTCATTTCCAAGCTGAGATGCAATTTTTGTTCCTAAGTTATACACTTCTTACACAACTGGTTGACAGATGTGACTGACATTATTGTTGTCTATTTGACTGATCTGTCTCTATATTTCATTGTCCAGACTTCTGAGGTTTGACTGTGGTCTGTGAGCTCTGTAGCAGGGGGGTATGTAGATGTTTCTGTAGTTAGGCTCTTCCAAGACTTCCACTTTCAATAGAAAGCTGAAATAGGTAATAAAATATTATCTATGCTAACTTTATAGTCTGTTAAATATAAATTATCTGCAAATTTGTCCATCAATTTGCATAAATAGCTTTATGAAATGCTGTGCAGAGTCATAGCTTTTAACTTTTTCAACAGAAATAATATTTTCAACAGAGGCACTCTTGGTCATCTTAATTTAATTGAATTTATTACGACTTCTTAGTCTCATATTTGCATTTTAGTTGAAGTGATAAAACTATATTACCATCCCAAAGCTGCCAAAGAGTATATGAAATGTCTCAGATCATTACCTACTATTGAGGTCAAACTTTGCTATGTTTAATACCTGAAAGACAAAGATAAGGAGTTTCTGATCATTTCATGAAGAACAGTCCTAGTTCTTCTAATTAAATCAGTCTGCAGTGGGTATATCCTTCAGAAGCTGCCTGGGAGAGCTTCCACAGGTTAGGAACTGAACTAACTGAATTTATATGGAGGCAAAGAAAGGCAGTGAAGCAGCAGATAACTCTGTGAAACCAATTGGCAGTGAGCCATCTGTTAAGCAACCACAACTACGTCAAAGATATCTAAAAATATATCAGTTGATTTGGGAACATAATGCCCTAACACCAATAAAAAGGCACTTTCAAAACATTCAAAAATGTGGTTTAAAATAAAATGCATTTATTCATATAACAATGAAATATAAAAACTATTTCTCTCATAGACATTGTTAATAAGTCCTGAATATTTGTGCAAAATAATTATTTAAATGTTAATCTTTATTTCTCCTCTCTGGAGTAGAAACTAACTTTTTCAGTCCCATTGTCTCTCTTCCTTGCTCCTCTACAGCCTGTCACTTCCATCATGTCCTGTCTTCCTTTTTGCCTCAAGTGTTGTCTATGATGCCTTCTGCAGTCTTATTTCCATCCCTCTCACTTCATTCACTCATCCTCACTCTGCTCTCATTCCTGCCATCTGACAGTTCCACTACTTGGACTTCCTCTCTGCGATTCTTCCTTTCCAGTTAGACTTCCTCTTTCCCTTTTCCTATCTAAACTACAAATATGCCTTTCTTTCCAACCTCCAAACTGATCTTTCTGCATTTCTGTGTCTCTCCTGAACTGTTGTGTTTACCTTCAAATGCTTCCACTTCTGTGGAACCCTTCTCTTCTACTTCCATCCTGTATGTATCTATCTTCTTTGCACTATGGCCTTATGCAAGAGACACTTAGGGCACTTGTTTGTTGTCATTTTAGTATTTTATGCAAACTTGCTCCAGTATTTTCCACCTACTTTTTATACAGTCATCAACCTCCATTTTGAGAAACCAGTGTATAGCTTCAGTACCAATGAAGGAATCAGTGTGACAGCTCTGAGTGAAATCTTATCATCATTTGTCCCTGCTTCTGCCCACGTAGTAGTGTTGTCATTGCTGTTGTAAGAAAGCCAGGGGCAACAGCCTTGATTTGTGATTGTGATTTTGTGCCAACAGTATGGCCCTCTGCAGTTGTCAAAAGCTGGCTGATGGTGAGACTATTAAGAAAAAATTGTCCATGAAACGAAGTCTAATTCAGCCTTGCTAGCATACTGGTAAAATCTGAAGGTCACTAATTCTTTAATAGTTTACATGCAGGTAGATGTTGGTACCAGATAATTAACTCCTGAGCTGGACACAGTTGAAAATCTAGTTTTGACATCTTTCATTCACCCTTCCTTCAAACCTGAAGTATTAAAAAACCTGGTCACCATCACTTTAGTACATTATTAGGTGAAACAGAGTTGTTACTGATAGCCACCAAGTATCTGTAAATCACTGCAGCACCACTAATTTAATTCACATACATATAGCTAATGACAAGTGTGCTTCCCAGTATGATGATGATTTCAGTTCCTGTGAATTTCACATTTTAAGTCATGTTATTTGAGGACATCTCATGAGTGGACTTTCCTGTGGCTGATTTCAAGAGCAGATGTCACTGTAAAAGTTGTTTACTTATCAGCAGCCTTTTTTGGTTATATCCATCCAGTCAAGCTGCAAATACGAAATCAGGAAGCATTCCCCTCTTTGTAGAAGTCTGCCTGCAGTAATAAATATAAGCTTATATATTTTGAAACAAGTATTTTTAGATACTTCTGTTGAGGGTTGTACCGCTGTTTAGACTTTCTACCCTTTCAGATTTTGTTGCTTAGTCTATACATTTTTAATAACCAGTGACATTTTGTGAAGGTCATTTTTCTTGTGAAGTTGGAGAATGGACTTGAATTTCATTCAAGGACTCCCTGAGCTGCAGGATCATCGTTTATGGAACTCTCTTGCATCTTGTCCTACCTTTGAAGCCTGTTTAGAATTTTAACTAATGATATCTTCAAAGCGCCACTGTGCTCAAGGGCAAAAAAGAAATCTCAAAATGCACTTTATATTTAAACCAGTTTTTAACAGCTTTGAAGCATGGTATTAGCTGAAAAAAAAAGGCATAGATATAGGCTTACTATGTATGCATACATAGAGAATTCCATGTTTCACCAATTTTTTCATTGTCACTAAAGCATCCTTCACCATTGCAATGACTTTTTCTTCTAGACTGTAAGAATCATCAGGTCTATGGATAGTCTGCAGAATTTTTAATGTGATTGACAATTTAATATGTCAGCAGGTATCTTTAGGCAATCTCCCTCAGTGGAGAGGTTTTAGTTTTGTCTACATCATTCCTAGCCTGCTTCTTCTCATTTCCCCTGTGTAGAAATACAGAGACTGGGTTGTATTTACATGGCTTTTCTGTTTCTGAGTAGAGGATGGCAGATACTAACACCAACATGCTATGCTTAAAAGAGACTGTGATGTCAGACATTGAATTGCTTGGTTTTGTATAAAGCAAAGTTCCTGCTTCCATAACTCATTTCCACAATTGAGCACATACCAAGTTTGCTTATTAATAAAAGATCTAAAGGTTTATGGTAGCTGTGTCTAATGTTTTCTGATACTGACATATTCCTTTAAAACATGTTAAATGTTAGTGGCAGTTTTTGAGAATATGGCCGCTTGAATATCTGTACTGTTCAGGGATTATTTTTTTTCTGTTTTATTTATTACTTCCTGTAAGTGTTTTAGCTGTATAGCTAATACAGGACTCCTGGATCATTCTCATAAGGATGTTGTTGGGTTAATTCTGTCATTTTCCTTCTCTGTGTCTTTGTTTCTCTATTTGTAAACTAAGACCTTACAAAACTACAAAGATGTGATTTATAATTTAATCTTTCCCACAAAATAATTTGTCTGGTTTTCTTCCATTTTATTCTTTTGCTCTATCAAACTGCCAAGAAAATTTAGCTTGTTCAGAGTGTCCTTAATATTCAAGATGTGCTATTCTATTTCTATTTTGATCGCTGTACCATCAAAGTGGTGTAGTTTGGCTGGATATTTTACAGTGGATTTCACAGGTTTATGAGCATTGCTAACATTTCACTTGTGCCAAATAACTTAGAATCTTGTTTCAGAACATGAAACAAGATGATCCACTGAACAGCAGCTACTGTGAGGGAAATGAAGAGAGGGTAGGACTGTAACCTGCCTTTGAGGTGACACATCCTAACTAGTCAGAGGTTGGGAGACTGGATGGATTTTGCATTTGAGAAAGTTTGTCTTAGCAAGTAAGGACAGAAGGTTGCGCATGTCCCAGAAAAATAATTTTCCATCTGTTTCCCTGTGTGGAAAAAGGACTAAAAAGACAAGATTTTTCAGACTCTGCTTCCAGGCTTCTCAATGCCCACTGCATATGGACCGCTTGTTTGGAACCACTGTTTTGCTGACAGGATCAAAAGGGAAGGACTCAGCTTCTGGCCATTATCATTATCATTTTACTATTTTTCTGCCTGCCTGCTACATGGGCTTCCCTTTGCAAATTTTTTTTTCTGTCTTCTGCGCAGACTTATTCACCTTTCTCATGCCTGGGAAAATCTCAGCGGGAAAATGCACATGAGGTTGATGAGGAAGAGAAGGCGGTTACATTTGGTCTTTTCTTTGCTTATTTCCAAACATTCTTTCTGTTAGAGGGAGTTCTTGTTATTTATGTGGTGTTTGTTAGCATTTCCTATATATACGGTCCTGACTTTTAAACATTTTCTATAGGAGTCTTTACAGTACAGCTAACAGTGCTTCTTCCCAACCCCTTGTCTTTCCTTGTTTTACACAACCAAGAGAAAATTCTTGTAACATATTTCAGTGTTGAGAATTTAGCAATTATGTCTCTTGGCAGAAAAAAAAAAAAAAAAGGAGATAATCTTACCCAAATTTTAGCTGGTTTCATATTTTTCTTGTCTTTGTACTACTTCACTCACTTTGCTATTTAATCTTTGATTGCAGGCCACTAAAGAAGTAATAGAGCGAGAAGCACCAGGGATGGCCCTGGCAATGCTGATGGGATCACTTAATGTTACTCCTCTGGGCATGCTTTCTAGGTAAGACTATTTCCTTCACAATACAAGGTGAACTATTTCCTTAAATACACATTGTCATGAAATAACTATGCACAAATATCTGACGATTGACATTGTTACCAAAACTAGAAGTCTTAACTTCAGAGAAGTGGACAAATTCCAAGAATGGTATTTGCATTCTCTCATTTAAATCCCTTTGTTGTCTTCATTAGACACTGTATCCTCCTGTATTTTCTGTGCCAGGTTATTTGTAATATTGATGCTTGCTTTCAAACAGCTCTCTTTTCATTCTAGATATGTGGCATTTTGGTGGCATGTGAAGTTGTTCATCAAGTACTAAAATGCTTTATTTAGCAAAAGAAAAAAAAATCCTTTAATAAATATCCATTTATTGTTTTGATATTGCTTTTATTCCAGTATCAGCAAAAGCTTTCTGAATAAGTTAAATGATATTTTATCCCATGCTTTCAGATATAGTTCTTTAACCCCTAGAATTTGGTATGTCCTACTAAATAATTAGTAACTGTTTCTCTACCTGTTACTTCTTTTTTATCAGTGACATCCCTTGTTATCCTGTATTTCTTTCTGGAGTTGATTTTTATTTTATTCCTTCAATTTCCCTCATTTTACCTATGATAGTAATATCAATACCTTTTGTAAATTAGTTTGTGCTTGCACATTATTTCAAGGTAACTAAGAAACAATGGCTGTTAGAGGTTTAATATTGTATGTATAATGTAGAAATAATTATGCAAGAAGGAACTTTCAAATCTGCAACTTTGTGTTCAGATAATTGCATTTTCAAAGGACATTTAGATGATAGGTTTATTGATTTAACAAGGTATTTTCAAACTTTTTGTATCATATATCACTTATCTTTAAGGACACCATTACTAAGTTAACACCTTCAGATTCTGTCCAAATCAGCAAGTATTTTCATTTTTTTATCAGGTGTAATTTTTAATATTGTCCTTTGTGTTTATCTAAAGGGAAAGGATATCAGAATGCTACCGCAAAGAGAGGAAAGGTTAATTTAGCTGTTCTGTTTTCTGATCAAGAAAAGGAAAGCCGTTTAGTTGACACTACTAAGTTCAATTTAGGATGTGGTGTGATCAGGATGGCTGAGAAGATGTTATAATGGTAGTGGAACCAAAATGCTGGATTTCAGCCTGACTTTTCTGTAGCAAGAAAATGTCCCTTAAACTACAGCCACTCTCAGTAGTAATTGATGACAGTGATAAGAGGTAACATTACGCATGCCATTATATTAGTCCCTACAAAATTTCCCAGTGAAAACTTTTGCTTCAGGACTAAAAGCAATTAACATGCAAAAGGCCTTTATTTTTATAACACTGTTCAGATCGTAATATTAAGTACACAAAAATTACGAAATTACAACATTATGGTTTCTTGTGCAGTTTCAGTTCTGCATGAATGCACACGTGTGATGTGATTACTTTTTTTGTAGAGTTTCTCTGCAAATGCTTAATGTGGGGGAAGAAAATTTACTTTGCGTTGGTTGTCCTATGTATAATCCTATATTGGTCTAGGTGCTCTTTATTTGGAATCTTTTCTGAACACAGACTCACTTCTTCTGGGATTTTTCTTACATCATTTGTTATTCTAAGACACAAATTGTTAATATATATTTTTACAGAAAATTCTGCAAAGTGAAGTAGTGTGTAATTCTCTCTTAGAATGAGAACTAAGGCACACATTAAAAGAGAACAAGAACGTAACACAAACTTTAGGAACACTGTGAAATGTAGATCCTAATTTTTTCAAAGAATGTAACATTAAATCTCATTTGTCCTAAGCAGACCTCTCATTGACTTAAGTTTGAAATTAAATCCTGATGGATAATTTTGCATGTAATTCCTTTGCCTTTTCAGAAAAAAAACAAAAGCAGAAGCTCTGTTATGCAACATAAAGCTGACACTTCTATAAATCACCTTCAGGTCTGAAAATGTTAGGTCAATCATGTTGAATTTTATCACATGAACTTTTAAAAATTGTTGTTAAGTTATAGCCTGTCTTCCTGACTATGGGCCATCATTAGGAAGTGGTGAGTTATTTTGTAGGCTGGATTTACAGATACTTAGAGCAAATAAGGGACAGCGAGACTCCAGTAATTCATTTTTTTTCCCAAAGAGATCACGTTCTCCATTCCTACTTCTGCATTAGACCTGTATTTCTTTCCTCCCACATCCATTTTTTCTTTTCTCTTATGTCCTGTTTTTCCTTCCACTCCCTTGCTTCCAATTGTATTCTTCTTTCTCAAACTTCATTATTTTTTCTTAAAATTCCTGTCCACTACATCACAAGGCTGAGGATAACATGAGATCCACAGCATCTTCCTCAACTGTTCTATTCTGCTCTGGTGAGACCTCACCTGGAATACTGTGTCCAGCTCTGGAGCCCTCAGCACAGGAAGGACATGGAC
>JAAGNO010003275.1:98502-114669 GCA_033439905.1 Ceryle rudis | reverse complement strand
GATGTATGTTAGGTAGAAGTATGGAAATATAACTTCATATAAATATATGCATCCCATTTCAATAGGTGATTTGAAATTTCAATGGGAGATCTATTGTTTATTATCCTGATTATAACATTTGTTTTTATGATACCATTCTGACATGACACACTGTTTTTAATGGGATTTTTTTTAATTCAAAGTACTCACACTCCTGAACATGGAAAATCCAGTAGGTGGCATGTTAAGGAATCTCAAAAAATTTTTCTGAGCCATAATATCTAATTTGAAAAGAAAATGTTGATTTCTAAAAACATTGATAAAAAGTATGACAGATAGGGAGCTGTCCGGACTACTGTATTACAGTGTTCATGTCCACATAAGAGATGTGAAATTCTGCCACAACACTTAAATTATCATCACACTGTCTTTACAGTCTTGCTTTAACCAGTAATCATAGATCAGTGTTACTCAAACCAAAAAAAGTAAAGACAAGACTACAAAAGAAAAAAAAACTAGATAAGACTTGCACATTATTTCAGTTCAAATTTTAAAGGGTTTCTAAAAAAATATCCTGGTATTTGAAGCAATATATAAATACTTACCTCAGGTTTATGTCTACAGTTTTCAAATGGAAAGATAGTGTATCCGTATGTGTTAAGAAAGGGGTTTTTTTCCCAAACTGCTTTGTTCTATATTTACTCCACAAATTGTACTTTTAATTCCTGTCATGAGAATTGAAAGTCTAAGTAACTCAAAATTATATTAAACAATTTCTAAAACAAAGCAGCAATATTCTAACTCCAGAAATGTCAATTCAGGTCTGAGACATCTTGACATTTCTAAGGCAGCTGCAGCTGGAGATCATCTCCTCATGTACAGAAAATCCTGATTACATATATCTTTATACAGGGATGAATTAAGGTAATTATCACTTTCAAGTTTCAGTTTTTATTAATGCAAATTTTAAACTGTATAATTTGTTTGATATAGGCAAAGATAAATAATATGTGCAATTTTTAAAGGTAGAAAATACCTGAGATCTAAACTGGCTGTATTCATAGGCGTTTGGCATTTCAGTGTCACGGTTGTTTTCACCTCATTCCCTTTTTGTCATTTGCTTGTATAGTTTCATGTTTTCCTGTCACTGTATTCATAGCTGTTATGTGTTGTGCATTAGAAGCATCCATCCTACACCAGTTCAGCTGTTATCATGGCAAAAGGTGAACAGCCCATCCCTGGTCTCATCAGTTATTGCCATCACGCAGCAGGCAGTGCAGGAGAACCGGTAAGAGATGCTTCCAAGAGGCTTTTGCACTAAACAGTAGCTAAAAATACACTGCCTGCCTCCTAGTCTACTCTGTGAACAGACAGTGTTATTTATTTTCTTCTAACAAAGACACATCGGTGCTGTCTTTTAGAGAACATGTTGCAGAAAATACTCTGTTTAAGATACAGGGGTAAACACGGTAAAGTTCATGTGTGTTGTCAGTTTGAATCATTTGGCTGCTGACATAATCATTGCTATAAAGCCTGTGTTTCTGATTAGTCATCAGCTTTATCATCCAATATACACAGTAATTGAATATAATTAAAATAATCTCCTAAAATTACTGCTTTAGAGCTATGAAATTTTGGTAACTTTTTTTCCCCTTCATTTGCCTTGGTTTGCTTTTTTTCTCTCAATTGTTTGTGTGTCAACTTAATACAGCATTTGCACTGGGTGTTCATAGTTTGCTTTCATCACTTGCAGTTTCTCCCTTATTTTTGTATTCTGCTTAGACGTATAATTTCTCAAAAGCAGATGAAAAGACTTAAGGAGTAAGGATACAGTGGACTTACATTAAAATACTGTATTTTAGTGATAGTAGGCAACTAGTTTAAAGAATGATAGAAAGGACTTAGTTTATTACAATCCAAAGGTTGTAACTCAGTCTCTAAAAAAATACTGCACTTTATTTTCCATCTCCCAAAGATTTAGTCTAGGCTTGAATCAAGATAGAATAATGGCTACAGTAATATCAGGAATGAAATATAGTTTACTGTATTCATAACTGTATATTAGACGAACCTAAGGAAGGCAGTTAGCCTAGAGAGAGTTGTGCTGTCTGACCTATTCTTTCCACAGCAGCCAACAAATGGGCTCTAAGTTCTTGGGACAATATGTCACTGAGATTCAGTGACCAGAGGCTGCACTTTCTCATTCCCTTAGACAAATAGGAATTAAAACCATGAATCAAATGGCATAACACCTCTGTATCTAAAACACGATGGCCATGTCTTTTGAAAAGTTACTTTGGAAGTGTGAAAGCTTTAAAATTAACACACCTGATAACAGAGCTATATATGTGTATATACAGACATACACTTATTCCAATAGTTCCTTCTTTTTTTTTGATTTTTGGCTGCTAGACTACAATTAGCACCATAGCCTTTGGTGTCAGTAGAACAGTGAATTCAGTCTCTCTGAAGCATGTTTTTAAGATATCATCCAGGCTTCTGTGCCCATTTGCAGATTACTCTTGAGTTACTGTTTTATGAATTCTATAATCCAAATCAGGCCTTTAAATTCAGAGCAGGAAGTGGCTAGTTTTTAAGATGGTTGTGGGGTTTTTTAAGTTGTCCTTTCTCTATGCTTTTAAGGTATTTTTACCCTTGTGTAACAATCCTAGAAATTACCATCTACGAATTGTTTTCTTAGTACCTCACCAGCACTGTCAATCTTTATTCCAGTCCTGAGCAAAAGAGAATAAGGAGCTCAGATGTTTTCCTTTTTCCCTTTCTTTTCAACACATAGTTCTCTAATGTGAAAACACAAATACTTAAAACAGTATAAAAGTACTCCTGGAAAAGGTCATATCAGATAAAAATTGTAGAAGCAATGACTGATGGATATAGGGGATATCTGTCATTTCATTCATTTCTCATTCGTTTCTCCATCAGTATGTTACAGCAGGTTTTCCACTCCCAGCTAGTGCATACAGAAACTGGTTTCGCTGAACTTAAAGAGTTTTATTGTACCCCATTTAGAGTATTGAGACATCTACCCTCTGTTAATTTTATTTTAAATTGGAAAATGGGTTAAAAATTTTAGGGGGAGATATCATAAATTCTCAGTGTGACTTTGTGAAAGTTAAAAAAAAAAAGTTATCCCAAACACAATAATATTCCTATCCTTCTTTATTGCAGATTTCCAGGCTCCAGGAAACACAGAAATTTCTCATGAGTTTATCAACCTCTTTAACAGGGTTAACAAGATGTTGCCTTGATTAGAGACTTAGATTGCCTAAATTTAATTTTAAAAGGGAAAAAAATCGTTAAATGTAGGTGAGAAAAATCAGACATTCCCCATACATACTACATAACATGTATGCATAGAAATACGAATCATATTCTATTGTCTTTTTCACTTAATGAACAGTATATAGCCATTATGTTTTTAATATATTTATGTAGTTTACATATTAGTACATTCTCTGAAATAGCAGGCTCTAGTGGTTTAAAGAGAATACTAATGACGATTTTAGCAATACAACACACTCTGCTGTCATGTTAGAGAGAAAAAGCTCTTGAGAGACAGATTTGTATTTGAGAACTGTTAATTCTCACAGCGAGATTTAGTGTCTGCAAAAGCTAGCAAGCTGAAACTGAGTTCTAGATAGGTTTATATGTGGATTGTTTTATGGCAATTGTATTTTCTTTAAAGGTAGTGATTAGGGCATAATTCTCATTGAAATGAAATGGCTGTAATCGTCTTTTCTGTTTATCTTAGCTTTCTTTTCTGGTTAACGTCCTAGCTGAAATTTTACTTAACTTTTAGTTTTCCCAAAGGCAAGAATTGGTACTTCACATGCAGTTCAGTGGAGACTGAAATGATCTCATTCACTTTGTTGCAGAGAGGTTTTTGTTCTGAAAAAAAAGTTATGGTGGGTAGAAAAATAAAATAAAACCAACAAACAAACCTACAACTAAAACAAACAGTCAGTCGCCTGAAGGGATGAGACAGTATGGAATATGTGGTTACTCTAGAGCAACCAGAGTAAACCCAGGGAGAACTAGATCAGTATCATTTGCAAAATCAATCTTGTATTTGTATTGTGGGATCTTGGAGTATACAAAGAAGGTAATGGAAGGTAGTCACATCAAGATGTGTACAGCTTTTTATCAGAGGAGGATAAAGGAGTCTTACTTGAAGACTTAAAACTATTATTTATTTTATTGTGTCTTTTTTATGTTATGTCTTTATCAAAATGTAATAATATATCAAAATTGTTTTGTTGTATTCTCCTTTGTCATGGAGATGAGATGAAAAGAAAGTGCTAAAAGTTGTACATGGTATTGGATAGTATTGGAGCTAATGAGCTATTTAAGATGGGATTGCAGGAGAAACAGAGAACAGAAGGGAAACGGTGCTTCTGACTACAAACTGTTTACATGATCAGAATATCACTGTCCCTGTTTATTTATAGTGCATGTCTAAGATGCCATTTGCAAATCAGAGTACTCCAAATAGAGGCTAGTTAGACACTACTTCTAGAGAGGAATATAGCCCCAGCATAATCATCCATAGTGAAGAGAAGCTCTGCATACTTCATAATTTACAGTAAAAATTGAAGCACAAGTTACTTAGCCTTGAAAGATCCTCTGAGGAAAGTTGGGGATTTAAATGATGACAGAAATGGACTAGCAAAAAATA
Organism: Ceryle rudis; assembly: GCA_033439905.1. NCBI lineage: Eukaryota > Metazoa > Chordata > Aves > Coraciiformes > Cerylidae > Ceryle > Ceryle rudis. The sequence continues at coordinate 109,994 of JAAGNO010003275.1, read as the reverse complement.
TTGTCAGTCTAGAAACACAGCAGTGGAGCAGAAAGAAGACAGTTGGTGGCACACAGAGTACAAAATCTGTTTCCACACACCTTATAAAGAGGTTATAAATATGAGAAACTGTAATGTCTGGAGGAGGGTTTATGGTGAAATAAGATCCCCTTGGTAAAACTCATTATCTCCAAGGTTGCTAAGTTAGACATAATCATTATTTATAGATGGGAAGCAAGGAAGTTGAGGGGGGGAAAAAAAAAATTAAAAATCAGTATTTAATGACTTGAGTCTTAAGATTGGTCATTTAAACTGTGCAGAGACAAGCAACAAAGCTGCTTAATATCCTAATGCTGGTCCTAAGTATGTCACAGGTTTTAAAAGCTAGGATTCAATCTTGTTCCTGGAAGGAGGTAACTTTCCAGAGGCTTCTGTTTGCCCTAAACCTTTACTAGGCAAGAATGCTCAAAATACAAAGGGTACAGCATCTCTATTTTTAAAAAATCCTGTCTGGAAATGTCCAGTGTTCATGGTTTGGCTTGTCACCAGATCTTCATGTCTTGCTTCCCTTTATTGTCTGCTACTGCCATTTCCTCCAAACGTGAGGGTTCTCTTAGTAGTTCTCTTGGAACTTGAATATCAGGCTGAGCTAAGAAATTCTTAATGTGGAGAAAGATCTTAAAAGATGTTTATCTATATTCCTTCCTCTGAATTTCTACATTTTCTGGTGTGTTCTGATAGAAAAGTGAATTGCAGGAGGTAAGAGCAATCTGATCTGGTAGAAGTGCAACTTCTGAAAAAGGAAAAGGTTAAAATCATGAAAACAAAATCAGAATCTGCCTTTGCAGAGAGTGTATTATAGCAGAATATCTGCTGCATTTTGCATTGTAGAAATAACGTTAGAGATCGGTTCTGTCTGAGGTATTTATCATTTGTATGTCTTACATTTTACACACACACAATTTATCATTATGTTAAGCTAGCAATTTAGTAAATTATAAAGCTGGTGTGATATCTATACGTCTGGGCCCAAAAATTGCAGTAATAGGAAGCAACAGACTTTCTAAGATTTAGTATATTGAAGCTTTTTTCTTTAATGCGTTCTTCTACCTCTTTTCTTTGGAACTGGTGATAAAACTGAACAGAAGAGAGAAGATAAAAAATAATAATAGCTTCACTTTTATGACTGAAAATAAAAGACCACTTCCTCGCTGTTCTAAGTTGTTGTAATTCCATTTATTTAAGTGGCTTAATAATGTCAGCTAAAGGATCTGTCCCTAAAATTCCAGCTTAGAAATAGACTCATAGAATCACAGAATTGTTTGGGTTGTAAAGGACTTCTAAAGGCCCTCTAGTCCAACCTCCCTCCTGTGAGCAGGGACATCTTCAACTAGATCAAGTTGCTCAGCCCCATCCAACCTGACCTGGAATGTTTCCAGGGATGGGGCATCTACCACCTCTCTGGGCAACCTATTCCAGCATATCACCACCCTCATCATAAAAACTTTCTTCCAAGGTCTACCCTTCTTCTTAGGTCTAACCTTCCCCTCTTTTAGTTTAAAACCATTACCCCTTGTCCTATCACAACAGGCCCTGATAAAAAGACTGTCCCCATCTTTCTTATAAGCCCCCTTTAAATACTGGAAGACTACAGTAAAGTCTTCCTGGAGCTTTCTCTTCTCCAGGCTGGACAGACCCAACTCCCTCAGCCTGTCTTGTAGGAGAGGTGCTGGAGCCCTGTGATCATCTTTGTGGCCCTCCTCTGGCCCCTCTCCCAACAGGTCCATGTTTTTCCTGTGCTGAAGCACTTCAGAGCTGGACAGAGTACTTCAGGTGGGTTCTCACCAGAGTGGACTAGAGGGGCAGAATCACCTCCTTCAACCTGTTGGCCATGCTGCTTTTGCTGCAGCCCAGGATACATTTGGCCTTCTCAGATATGAGTGCATGTTGCTGGCTCATGTCCAATTTTTCATCCACAAGTACCCCCACGTCTTTTTCGACAGTGCTGCTCTCAATCTGTTTTTCTCCCGGACAGTAATAATACTGGGGATTGCCCCAACCCAGGTGCAGCACCTTGCACTTCTCATTGTTGAACCTTATAAGGTTCACAGAGGCCCACTTCTCAAGCTTGTCCACGTCCCTCTGGATGGCATCCCATCTTTGAGGGACACCAGTCATCACTGAACTTCATGTGGACATTGAGCTGTTGACCACTACCCTCTGGATTTAACCATCCAGCCAATTCCTCATGCACCAAACTGTCTATCCATCAAATCGATTTCTCTCCAATTTAGAGAGAAGGATGTTGTGAAGGACTGTGTCAAAGACTTTACAGAAGTCCAGGTGGATGACATCTGTAGCTCTTTCCTTGTCCACTGATGTAGTCATTTCATCATAGAAAGCCACTTATAGTTGGCCAGGCAGCACTTACCCTTGGTGAAGCCATGCTGGCTGTCTTGTATCACTTTCAGTCCTCCATGTGCCTTAACATGGCTTTTAGGAGGATCTGTTCCATGATCTTCCTGGGCACAGAGGGGAGGCTGACAGGGGAGTAGTTCCCAGGTTCCTCCTTTCTGCCCTTTTTAAAAATGGGTGCAGTGTTTCCTTTTTTCAGTCACCAGGGACTTCACCTGACTGCCAGGACTTTATGAATATCATGCAGAGTGGCTTGGCAACTACATCAGCCAGTTCCCTCAGGACTCTGAGCTGTATCTTGTCAGATGCCATAGACTTTGTATGTTCAGGTTCCTCTGGTGGTCACAAACGTGATCTTCACTTACAGTGGGAGGGACTTTGTTACCCAAGTCCCTTTCTTGTGGTTCACCCATTCAAGAGGTATAGGAAGAGAAGTTACCAGTGAAGACTGAGGCAAAAATGTTGAGTACCTCAGCTTTCTCATCTGTCAGGTTTTGTTGTTTTGGTTTTTTTTACCAGTTTGTCAGTCATGTTCATCAAGAGGGATACACTCTCCTAGCTGGCATTCTACTACAAAGTGCATTAAAAAAAAAGATTCCATTTATTTTGCCCTTCAGAATGGATTTTAAACCAACTGTTGGCTTTGGATGGTGGTTTCTAGTGCTTTTCTTTATCCAGAGAGGTCTGTAGCTTTTGCAGCACAAACCCTGCATCAGGACTTTTGTAGCTGAAATAAAGTCTTCAGTACACGGAATTAAGAGTATTTACTCACTGCGTGACATTTCTTATAAGAACTTTTCTCAGTACATGACATTTCTTCAGAGGAGTTCAGTCTTTGCTAAAGAATGCTTTTCTGTTCAGAATATTGACCCCTAGTTAGAGATTAGGAAGCCTGCCTCCCTTTATGCCACAGTAGAAATCACTGTTGGTCATTGTTGTCTTTGCAACAGAGGCGTAAGAAGAAAAACATTACTTTCTTGTTATTTTCTGTTGTAGTATGTCTGACTCATAGGTCTTTCAAGACAAATATTATGCTCTATGCTACTTCAGTGAGAATACAATTTTATGTACCTGCTAGGTATTTGTTAATGAAATTATGAGCATTTCTCGTTATTAATCACTGCCAGCACTGAGTAGGAGAAGTTATGCAAAATGAGGAGTGGGGTACTCATACATTTTTGATGTAAGGTTTTGAGTAAGTTTTAAATACAGTATATTTTTTATTTTAATTCCATCTCTTTTCCTTTTAAGATTCCAGATTCCATCATCTCTCGTGGTGTTCAGGTGCTCCCACGTGATACAGCCTCCCTCAGTACTACTCCTTCAGAATCTCCTCGTGCCCAGGCCACCTCTCGTCTCTCCACTGCATCCTGCCCAACACCAAAAGTAAGTAAATTTATGCCTTGCAAGATCTGTGCTCACACATATAATCTACCAGATTAATGTATTACTGAACAAGGTTGGTTCGCATGCAAGGATCGTATCATTCTAAGTAACAGATAAATTCAAGACAGTATAGTTCATTCTGTGTGTGCTGTTGCACAATTTAATATGTGGGCCCACCAATGCATTATGATTACTGGAGTTTCATGTTACCTCTTGCAATATTAGTAATGAATCTGAAATTAACACCTTGAATGTCTTTAATATCCCCAGGAATGTAGATAAACCTGCCACTGAGTAACAACGTTAAGCAAGTAGTATTTTTTCAACAAAACGTATGTGCAAATTTCTAGCCTGGGCTGGGGCATTTATGTGCCCCACTTTATTATTGTTCAGCTTAAGACACTTTCTAATCAACTGGTTTTACTCAAACTTAGATATTTGCTGCCTGACATTTGGAAACAAAAAAAAACAGCCTAAATTGAATAGAAAGTTTTAATGCCAACCTTGTGGGATTATTTAGTTCTTACTGATTGCACTATACTATTTAATCTTTGAGGTGAACTCTCTTATGTTCTCTTTTTATCACACTTTAAATAATATACATCAAAACGTAAGTGAATTGACCAGTGGCAAGACCTGCGATGTTTACCTTCAAGATTCCTTTCAGCAGAAGAAAACTGTCTGAATTTGCTTTGTGCGTTCACATCACAAAGATCTTCCCATGGCACCAGATGCTGACATTCTAATAGACCCATACCAGATGGCAAACAATAACGTTCTTCCTCATCTAGTTCATGATCCTTGAAGATTATTCTACTTGCTAAAGTGATTGCCAGCATCTGCTAGTTCTTCTTTTCTGATGCCTCATTCTTTTCTGTCAGCAAACAATATTTATTGTCAACCACCCATAGAAATGTTTTGGTTTAGCCTATGACTGCTTTATGCAGTACTCACCTTCACTGTAATAGAATCAAAACTATTCTGATGGACAGAATACTTGAATGTCATTCCATCTGCAAGCAGCTCCTTCATTTTTTTTTCCTAAAAAGCTGCCACTTGCCTGATGGCTTAAAAATAAAACCTCAGGGCTTATTACATTAGAACACTCAAAGCAGGAGAGCAATGCTAAACAGAGAAACTGCACTGAGTTTTATGCCTGTTGACAAAACAAGTGTCCAAAGAAAACCAAAGGAGACCAGTAACAGGCATAAAAAAAGAAAAGAGACAGCACTGCTAAGAAATAGCTCTGAATGAAACCTATATATTTTCAGGAAGGAGTAAAGCTTATCTGTTGGAAGGAGAATGCACTTCTCTAAGCTATCTTCAAAGATTCAAGGATTACAAAATGAAACTGCAAAAACTTTGAAATGGATTAAAAACCTGAAACTCTTCTTTGGGAAATTAGTTGAGATGAGCTTTTATCATAATTGGGTCATGCTTTAGTAGTTCACATTAAGCTATGTTTTTCATGTATACATGAAAATCAGATTCTATTCAAAACGTGAAAGACCACACCTCTTTTATAAGAGGAATTGCCATGCAACATGTATCTAGCCTGAGCTTTTCTGAGATATCTTTTGAAAGTGGGTGGTGGTACAAGCTGATACAGGAAAAGATCTGGGAAGGCCCAACAGGAAAATAAACTTCAAGGGTGATCGCATCTGTTCCCATTACCTAGAGGTTGGTTATTGCACAAAAGTATAAGCTTCTTTGCCACTTAGAGAGCTCTTGATTCATTTTACTTACTACTTTAAAAAACCCAAACAGTCTACTCATTATCTTTGCATTCAGTCCTTTTCAGTACCCTCAGGTTCTCAAACACCATCTGAATTTGTCAAGAAATATGGTTCATTCATATTCTTCAAGATTGTCAATATGTCTAAATGTCTGCACTTGCTGTGTTTTCCTTCGGATCCCGTCCTTCTAATAATGCAGTATGAATTAAATTTACACTGGACCTCTTGATCCTCACTGTAGTGAGAACAAAGATAAATTGTCCTTCAGCATTGAGTTGATATTCCAGGAAGGTTTGTTTTTCTTCTTTAATCTGCAAGTGTGTATCTCTTCAGTATTATCATTTGCTAGTTTAGAACTCATTTCAGGGCTCCAAAATGTGTATACATGAAAAGAAACAAAGGAGAGGAAGTTTCAGAAGAAAAAAATCTTTTTCTTTGACTATACATATTGTTTGGAGTGGTGGTCTAGCCACAGAGCTAGTGACACTATATTTCTTTGTCAAGTACATATTCCAGTTTATTTTGTTGTACCATTTTCTTGTTGTATTTCTTTGTCCTAAATGTACATAAGCCCTTACATCTCTCTTGCTGAATTTGCTCAATAGCAGAAAGTTGTGTGTGTCTCTCAGAAAAAAAAAAGTCAAGCTTCTGCAATGATGGGATCAACTCTGTTGACTGAATGTGAGTAGCAGGTCACTAATGCGTAGAGGTATTGAAGAGAAGCTATGGGAGAGTGTTAGGAGAAGTCTTCACTTTTTCATCATTATCTTTTGGAAAAACTAATATTGTTTATATATACACACAGATCATGGAGACAAAATGCAACGTTTAGTTTTAAATTAGCTTTACTGTTTATATTTTATCTTAATATGTTTTCTGAATATCTCTGTTTCTAACAAACTAATAAATTATGAATATTGAGTTTGAACCTGTGTATTTCAATGAGCCCTCAAAAGTTTAATTTCCTGATAAAAGAAGTAATTATATTTTTCACTATGGCCTCTTGGGAGGGTAGAACTTCTTAAGACAAAATTCCACTGGGACTACTCTGTCTTATCATTAGGTACATTCTCAAAACTCAGCAAACTTGCTTTTGTTAGGTTTTAATAAATCTCGATAGAACACCTTCCTTGTTCTCTAAATAGCATTTGCGTTTCAGGCAAACTCTACTGCCACTCAAAGAGCATTTAAACCATATTTATAGTAGATGGACTCAGATATAGAAGCAATCTCAGTTTTACTCAAGGGTAAAACAGCACTAACAGTACTCCCTTTTTCAGTCATTCAACCATAAAGTTGATAGTGATTGTGACAGATATTTTTATCTTTTACAATATAGTTTTCATCTTTTAAAAGTTTTACTGCTTTCTCAACAAGGTTAGATGAATTTGCTGAATACTTATATGACAAAAGTTTAGAATGGCACAGTGTGGCTTGCAAGTTTTTCTTCTCATTTCCAGTAGCTGCTCAGATTCTAAGATCTTACTATATTTTTGTATGTGTTTGTGGTTGGCACTTTCATGAAGTTTAATGCAGTGTTCTTTGCAAATACCAAAGCAATACACTACCTAGTATATTTACAAATATGGAGACTTTTTTATGTTTGCATTATTGTTGACTGTTGTGGAATTTTTTTAAATTGCAGTATAAAATTTTAGATCTATAACTTCACATAACTTAAAAGAATATCTCTAGAGTGAATAACTGAGTCATTCCTTCAAACTTAGAATTTTGTTCTACTCTTAGGGAGATGGTATTAGTATAAAAGAAAATTACAGCTTTCAAGTTGAAGTCTTCATTTCTCCTCTACATAAATGACGTAATCAATATTTAATTTTTGGCAATGTTGCATGTCAAAGTCAAATGAAGCAGATACAGAAGACCAAGGACAGGTTCTAAATTACCACCAGGAATACATTTCAGTGACAAGAGGTGTTCAAAGTATTTTGCTTTGCAAGATCATAAATCTCAGTGATGTTCAGTTCTTCCACTTCAACGTGCAAAGTTTCTTTTAGTGTTATCTTTAATCATGAAGGATCCTAAGAAACTTGTAATAGTACTTTTAAGATGAAGGCATATTTTTTTTTTCCATCTTGCTACTTCCTTCCTGACACTCCGTATATTCTACTTGAGAAAAAGCCTCTCACTACTTTACTTGCTGGTTATCTGTCCTTTCCCTAATTATCCATTAGCAGATGAGAGCAGGGAGAGTTGGGTAGATGCTTTTGTATCAATTATCCTTACAAATTTTTCAGTAGCAATATTCGGTATTTTTCAGTAGAAGAACTATCAAGCCTGCTCACCATAAATTCTTAGTTAAGATGCTCTTTAGGACATGATTTGACAAACTGTAGTTCTATCCATGGGGTAGATATTTTGTGTACAATCAATGCGTTAAATTTGTTATCTTGATTCCTACTGTTTCTTGCTTGAGTAAGTAGTGCTTTCATATAGCTACTTAGCTGTGATAAGGTTGAGGAGCATGGAAAAATAGAAAGGATGTTCTAAATTGTTAGGATGATCCAAGTAGGTGAAATCACACTCTGAGCACTACAAAGGTTTCTTGCTTTTTCTTGAAAAACAGGTAGCTGTTATAGTTGCACAAGCTTGGATTTTTGATCCTTATAAAAATTCCAGTGTTTCCTTGATTTTTTTTTTGTGGGTTTTATTTCATCTTATTTTTTTTCAGGGCACATTCCAGGATTATGAAAAAATTATATTTAGTGAAAAGAGATGCTGAGAGAATGTACCTTGGAGTAGAAGGTAGCCAGAGTTGCCTTAAGATGAGGAAATCCTGCTTACTAGTACACATCAATCTACTGTATCCTCCCAGGTTCTCCTCAGTGCAGTGCAGCAGTGATTTTCAAATCAATTGCTAATTAAGATAATAGAATATTTTCCATATAATCATTGCCTTTTTCCTTATTCTTTAAAAAGTATTGTCCTGGCAAGCATGTGGAAGATTGAGTCCTAACCGGTCTTATTTTTAGTTTACATTTTGGTTTAAACCCCGATTGTTGTTAGTTAAAAACACTAAATAGCACAGCTTCAAAAGTGAGTTATTATCACTAAGAAAGAAGCATCTTGATGTCCCTGGTGTGTGTATATATATATATAAAAAATAATGAATAATAAAAGCAAAGTCTACTAACATCCTTTCTAAAATTAAAGATTCACTTTGTAGAAAGGTTGAAAAATACAGGGGTAACATTTCAGGCTTTTCATTAGTACCAAAATAATCCCATCAACAGGTCTCTGGAGAGGCAAAACAAAGGCTTGTGTCATCAAGCTTAAGCTGAACATTGAATTTCAGTAGAGATACCTATTTGACTTAATTTTATTTGTTAAATATCTGTTTTTCAAATAGAACCTTATTAATTGGTAACCAGAGTCTGTATTATGTAGTATAATAGTGCCAAAATCCAGTTCCCTTCCTTGTCTCATGCCCAAGAATTGTTTATAGCAGGGCTAAAGGATGTTAGAATAGTTGGGAATTGGCTACCTGTACCAAATCAAGACCATCCAGAAAAATTCTTGAATTCATAGAATCAGCTGTTTTTCAAACCTGTTATATACTGAATCATATGAAGGAGTTTTAATGTATAAAATTTCCACACATTTCTCTTTCTTAGTAAGCAGTTCATATTTTATTAATCGACAGAATTCCATTCTTTTCCTGACTCCAGTGAAACTTTCCTACATGTCAGAAATCTGTTCTGATCTATACAGGCTTATGCTACATCATCTTGTCAGTTCCTCCTTTAATTTTTTTTTTTCCAATTAGATTTGGGAGGAAAAGGTTTTGTTTATTAGCATGCTTTCTTCTTCACTTCTGCCAAGTGTTTCTTTCAAATTCTGATAATTTCAGTTTGGCATTACTTTAGGAAAAGGAAGATATGTGCATTCTTCTCACATTGATTTCCTTACCCACATCTTTTCATTTCCTATCTAAAATAAATCTCTGGTTTGAATTCTGATGTATCACAGGATGAGGGGTTTTGAGTTTGTTGTTTGGGTTTTGGTTTTTTTTCCCCAAACATCCATCTTTCATCCAGTTTCTTCAGTCAGAAATTCCTGTGAATGCACTTCTACCGAAACATTTGTTGCCTCCATTTTCAATATATCTACTTCTGGTCTTGCCACCAATGCTTATTGAGTGCATTGGTACTTGGCAATCATTTTGGTGTCTTGCGGGTACTCTTAGAGCAATATTGACTTCCCATCTCCATTCATTCTCTTTTCCTTGAAGATATTAGTTCTTATAACCTGTGCCAATTGATTTGATATCTTTTCTTTATGAAATATGGTTTCAAGAGTAAAACTATGTATCTATGTGTTGAATTTGCATAATACCGTATGCTCTGTTTGAAGGAATTTGTTTTTCTGATGCTCCTTTTTTTCTTAGTATCTCAGTCCTTGCTAATCTAATTTCAGCCATTCACACATTAACCTGATCTTAATCAACAGCTCAGGTATGGGCGGGCTTCCTTCTGTTCCTTCACTGATTATTGACATAATAAGTAATACACATCACTTAAGTTGAGTGGTAGGGAATGTTATTTTAAAACAAAAGGATTTCAGTCATACTTCCATATCTCCATACTCAAGAGCACAAAGATACATGCATTCAGTAGTCTGTCCAGCATTCAGGCATCCATATATGTGTATTCACTATTCACCTGGTCTGATTAGGATTGCTTGAAATGATATATAGGATGTGGGGCACCAGCTATCAAGTCCTCTGCAGCTTCTCTAGGTTTTTCTTACACTGGTATCCATTAAGTCAGTGTTGGATGTGCCATTTAAGCTCTTTAGGAGCTGACAGTTAAGGGGATATATATCTCTCCATCCAGTTTCACCTCTTGAATACATAAGATTTACTCACTGTCCCATGTTCTCCTTATCCAAACCTCCTTTTTATCATTCCAACACCAGCTGTTAGTATCTCAACACTTTGTTTTGGTCTGTAAATCATTTTAGGTTGTTTTGGTTTACCCTTTGGGTATCCCCTGAAGCCGCATGAAGTGTTGTGAAATAAATGAACTATTAATCTGGATGCCATCAACACAAGGGTCTTTTATATATCCTTTCTGCTATGCTTTCTGGTGCTTCTGCATTGGTACATTTCTATTTTTTTCTCTACCACTCATTATATCTGATAGTTGTACATGGAGTGTTCTTATGCAGAAGTCTATATTAGTCTATATTACCTTCCAACTAGCAATTTCCTTGCCCTCCCAACAATTCTACTTCTATATATTCCTGTACTGCATTTCATCTGTTTGTAGGAGCAGTTGCCTCATCAAAAGTAATACAGCTATATACTAGTTTTCATTGATTGTTATGCCTTAGTTCCCATAACAAAATTCAGGCAAGGTATTATTTTTCATTACCCAGTTTACCACTGATATTTTCCCAACCTCAGATGATAGCATTTCTAGTTTTTCTGTTTGTATGTTTAAGGAATCTTCTGCTCCTTGATTTAAATTTCTTTAACTTCATTTTGTACTTAAACCAGTTTCTAACTTAGACAAAATAGTATCTTTTCATATCTACTATCTCCCTATCTAGACCTAGTAGCCTTCTTGGCATGACTTTTTGTTATTCTCCACTTAAGAAAACAGTGTCAAGGTATTTCAAGAATTTATTTTGGCTGTGTCAAATTATCTTCAGTTAGAATGGTACTTTTGCAAAAGGATGATGAAAGGTGGTCATTTGTCTCCTCTGGTAGATAAAACTTTTGTCTGTTAATACAGAAAAATAACAAAACAGATTTCAAGATCAGTCTTACTTGAATTGAGCACCTGTTCAGTTTGGATTTATTGCATCCATATTAAGAATAATTCTCATTTGAGACCAAATGTACCCTTGTGTGGTCAAACTTTCATTTTAGATATAAAATTGCAAAGTCATTCTTGGTTCAATGTGATAACAAAAACAACTACCCATGAAGTTAGTCTTTATCTAAAAGACAGA
>JAAGNO010003275.1:29752-90995 GCA_033439905.1 Ceryle rudis | reverse complement strand
ATTCTTATTTGTTTGTGGGCGTGTGTTGTGTAATCAAAAAAGAGGGGGGGGGGGGTTTGGAGGTGGGGGGGGGGGGAGGAGAGGTTTTATACCTACCATCTCTTGCCTTCTTTGTAATACCTTATTTAACTTCCAGAACAGCTGTAGTATATTTTGTGCAATACTCTTATCACTGTAAGTCATCCCTTGAGATGTATCCAAGTGGCATTCTGCAAAGTTCCTGTAGAAGATGTGTTACCATGTATATTAACTGTGTCATGGATGTAAAATAAGAGTTAACCTTAGGCTATCTTCTTGTAATATATATTTTCAAGCATTTGTAATTTCATTGCTTGCAATGTACTCAATGCATATGTATTTCTTTAAATACTTTGAAGAAAGAAAGAGTAAATAATGTCAGTTATGTGCCCATGTAACGTCCAATCTCATTTCTGACTGAATCCTAAACCTTCAGCACAGTTTGAGTAGCCACAATACCCACACTGGTAAGTAATAAAGGAAAACCTTTTTCCCTGAAGGGCAATGCATGCTGCTGTCACAGCTACTCCCCAAGTTTCTGGGGTATGTAGCATTTTTCTTAATCTCCTCGTTCCATGTCATTATGTGAGATTATCAGCATTTTTTTATTACTATTATTATCAGCATTTATTTTTTCTGTATTTCTCATTAAAGGAAAAAAACAAAAACAAAAACAAAACCCACCATTTTTGGAAAAAGTTTCAAACTAGTAACATGAATTGGTGCTCTACTTGATTATGTTTTGTTTTCTGTGCCTTGTAATATCTCAACCAGGATATTGGACCAAGTATCTTTGGTCTAATTCCTGTTGTTTTCTTTTCAAATAAGGTTCTTTTTTCCACCCTTGAGACTTTTTTTTTTTCCTATTAGGAAAAATATAGCAACTAGGTTAAAACTGCATATTTTTTAATTTAATCTATCTTCTAGAGGATACATATTTAAGAATGACAGATTTTTCATGGTCACTGTACTAGAATTCCTTGGAAATTTGCTTGGACTCCTATGAAACAGTTACGTGGGTGTTTGACTTGAGAGTTCAAAACACTATTTTAATGCCATAGGTCCAGGGAAGGAAAACGACAGTTTCCATAAATGTTTCCAGTGTATTTTACTAGTGGACATCTATCAGAACTAAATATTTAAATCATTAATACATTGCTTAGTTGCATTAGTTTTTTGAGAATTGAAGTGCAAGTAAAAAAAAATTCTGTTGACTGTTCTGAATATGAATTTCTCCGTTTTGCATTGGTCAGATGAAAACAAACAGGGCAATCTAACCTGTACTTTTGTTAGTCTGCTCTGGGCAGTATTAAGCATAGGTAAATTTCTGTGCCTAGTTAAATTTCTGTGCTTCATTCAGCCTTGGGCTTCCTTGATGAGATTTCTTAAAGACAGTTAATGTGGTTTGAAAGAGTTTGCTTCAGTTGTGTGGGACTTTGTTTTACATAAGCTATGAAACAGTTTATGTTACATCAGATAATAAAAGCTTTCCATTCAGTCTTGCCTCAGACTAGGAGGATATCCCTAAAGTAATTTTTGTTGTCTTCTTCCTCTCTCCTTCAAATGACACAACACAACAGAAGCTTAATTTATCAGTAAAAAACCTTTTATTTACTTGATTCAGCAATTCTAAAAAGAACTTTTATGTTAATGTTTTATTTTATGCACTTCTCACGATATGAAGCCTTTTGAGCAGCTACATCATTTATTTCTTCCATCCTCTGCATCATCTAGGAAAAAAACACTGGAAAAAAAAGGAAAGTAATCAGGTAGGGGATATTGGGGAAGAGGTTGTATGTGTCATATATTTAAAATAAAAATCTAATGTTGGTCTGGCATTAAAATTTTCTGGTTGGGCAGCATAATTTTTAACTGGGAATCTTGATAGCAGTGGCTAGAATCTCTAGGCCTGGGTCAATAGGAATCTGTATTGCATTCTGTCAGGTATCAATCGTGATACTTGCCAGGCCTGATACTCCCAGTTATAGCATACTAAGTTCATGCAATTTGTAGAAGGTATAGGGTGTGGATTTTTTGAGTTAGAGTTTTAGGACTTCATTATTCTTCATATCCAAATCAGATAAGTAACATGTATTCTTTCAAAAATGTTAGTAAATTCAGCATGCAACGTATGTGCCAGATTCGTAATTTATTGAAATAAAAATTATCAACAAAGCAAGTTTAAAATGCCATGATAAAGCATCATTTATTCCAGAAATTAGAGTCTGTGTCTTTGTCCTCTAGAGGTGTCTCAGAGAGTCAAATTGATGTCTTGCATGTACTGCTAACTAATTGTGTGGAAATTTTTTTAAGTTCACTTTTTCTTTATTCTTCTGTCTTTTTTACCCATCTTCCCCCATTGTAGCAAATTAGACGGCCGGATGAAAGCAAAGGAGTTGCTAGTAGAGTTGGATCCCTCAAAGTAAATATGTTTCTAACATTTATTTTGCAAGTTTTCTTCTATAGCCTACACTTTTCCTTTTGAAGGGGGAGGTGAGGGGAGGGAGGGAAGGGGCTTTTCCATTTCTCACCATCACATCATTTTTATTTCAGTATTCTTATTGCTGTTGGGTCACATTTTGTTTGTTTCTGTGCTACACATAGAACAACCTACTGAAGGCAGGCTGCCACTTAGCTTTGAATGTCACCACAAATAAGAGATAGTAGCAACTTTCCTAAAGTGCCTGTAATTTGGTGATCATGATTAAACCACTTCTCTGATCTATATTGTTTGTTGTCTTTTAACTGCCTGTTACACAGAGAAGTGACTTACTCATCTTCAGTCTCCTGCTTCCCATCTTGAAACGTAATTAAACTTTTATAGTACTCGCACTTCTTGCATTTAATTCTGCAAAAGACAATTACAAGAAAGTTAAATATTTCGTGTATATCTAGCCTTTAAATCAGTAAAAAATGAGAGTAAATAAAGTGAAAATGAGCAAGAGATTCATGTGAAGCTAAGAATGAAGTAACTGTTTTGGTAAGAATTAGTCCCTTCTGCCTTTTTTATGTTTGTACAAACATACTAAAATATTTATAGCACTTAACAGAACAGGCAGATATCTAAATCAGTACCCACCATATAGTGTTACACCCGAATAAATGGTTTAAAACACAGGACGTAATCTATAGCAAGATGCTGATCACGTGCAGTCCAAGCCATTCTGTTAAGGTTCCATCTCAACAGTTGCCTCTTTTTCAGCCATCCAATTTTTCACTTTTTCCACTTTATTTACTTCTAGCACTTTCTCAAGCACCAATTATTTCATTTTTCTTCTGCACACTCCTTGCCTTTCCTGCCTTTTTGGTTTTTGATCTTTTGTTTTGGTTTTGTTTGTGAGTGTGTTGCCTTTGTTTCAGGACAAGCCATCCTCTGTTCTCTAGAACTGCTCTACAGCTGCTCTCTGTGAAAATGTTATTTCACTGAGCATAAAGAAGGGGAGGGGAAGGATTAATTATGCACCTTTTTCCAGTAATGCCACCAGTTAAATTGATCTCAGCATAGAAAAAGAAGCCAGTTGCTATTTGTTTATACAAGTTATAGCTAGAGGCGTCTGTAGCATTCCTCACTGTCTGTGGGGCTTTATCTTCTCATCTTGTGTTTTGGGAAGAGGCTTTACAGTGTAGATTGAGAAGAGCACCGTACATGAATGAAGCAGTGTTTCAGTGGGAGACATTCAGGTCCACTGAGTTCACATGGAGGGAAATACAAGACAGCCACAGTTTCTATGCTGTTTTTGAAAAGGATATGTACAATTACTGCAACCTGTGCATTTTAATGGGTCATCACATACAATTCTAGATGTGTAATGCATATACAGATGCAGAAGATATAGCTTTTTTAGGTGGTAGGATTCTCCTATTATTTTTATAAACATCCATTGACACCTAATTTAGGATTATTATTTCTGTACTGATTGCCCAAAATTTAATTACATAACACAAAATAAATATTTAGTTACAAAATCTTATATGAATATCCTTATAGAAAATGGAAAATCGTAACTGAGGTTTCCAAACATTAAAATTTACCTCTAAAAAGTATTTTTGATGGAAATAAATTCTAGAACACAGCCTTACCAATAAACAAGCAAATAAATAAATGAGGAATGTAGCTTTAGAGTGATCTGTCCATTGATTTTTCTTTTTTTTTTCCTGTACTGAAAAAATAACAATGTTAATTAAGAACAAATATCTTGTTTCCAGATTCCAAGTTTACTGAACTTGTATGTCTGTGTTGTTCAAAGTACTTTGATGTCTTGAAGTGTTTTGCCAGAGGCAGTGAGAAATGTGTTGTGCTATGTTTTATTTAAAAAAAAAACAAACCAAAACCACAAAAGCAAAGAACAAAAGGAAAAAGAAAAGACAATCATGACAAGAGAACAGGTTGCTTTTTCAATTCATTTTCTGATGTTTACATGTAGCTCCATCGAAAGCTGGAGGAGCTCAGAGATCACCTAGAAGGCAATGTCAAAGGATGCTCTCTCCGAGTAAATGTACGATTTCACTCGGTGATCTGTTTTTTTAAAACTTCAGCTGGCTGGTAACACCAAATCTGATTGGTTTGTCCTCTCACCCCCATCTTTTTCCTTTCTCCCTCTCTCTGTCTCTCTCTTTGTGTTTTCTTTCTTTTCTAGCTGGGGTTTCATTTTAATGTGAGAAACCTGACCTACTACATGTTAATGAATGCTAATCAAACTGCTTGGCTTTACAGCAACTAAAAAATCCATCCCTTTCCAAAATTGAAGTTGCGTATCTAAAACTTTTCTGAGTATTAAACTTATCAAGAAATAAAATAGATAACCTTAATTTAATTAAAATTCTGCCAGTGATTATAAACTACTTATACCTTACCTGTACTGAACATTACAGCTGACATAAGGTATTCCAAAAGCATATAGGTTCACATGTACCTCTGTCTTTGCCTTTAATCTTTTTGGATCCCTATTTTATCTCACAAAATAGATTAATATTTGTTTGAGTGTCAGCTGTGCAAATTTTGTTGGTTGTTTTATTAACAGACTAATCTGCAGCATATTTCTTGTGTGTTAATTTTCCTCTTAAATGAAAAAAATTGTAAAAACTGGATTAGGATCTAGTATATCAGTCAAGACACCACTAAAAAGGTGCCCATTTTTAACAGAAATATTTAATAAAGCAAGTCAAATACAACATAATATGGACAGCAGTACCTCATGTTTAGTCGTTCACCTCATAAATTAAGATCAGCTTTTCAGCAATTGTATAGAAGTGAGTTTAAGCTACATAATTTAGTGTATAATGAAAATTAGAGGAAAAGGACAGTTGTGAGTATAGGAAGTGTGGATATTAGCAACCATTTATCCCTTTGCACATCCATCCAGTGAAGATTCTCAGAATAATTTCTTTAGATTCATGTCCTGTTTGTGTCTTCTGTGCACTATGACTGTTACCATTCTCAGCACTATCATTCTAATGCATAATCCACTATGGTTTTATAGTGCAATATGATTTTCGTAATGATAATGATTTGATAATTTTTAAACCTTTTGGATGCTTTTGCATATCCAGCTATGTATCTGACAAAGCTGATTTCTGTTCATTGTCAAATAGAAGTCCTTGAGATGATAATCTTTTGTAGGTAAATACCAAGAAACTGGGCAGCTTTCTATAAATTTGATTAAAGGACTGTATCTTTTCCCTGGCAAATTTTTAAGAATCAAGTTCTTGGGAGAATAAACTGTATGATATTTTAGAATTGGTGGCAACTCAAATTGGTTAGTCATAATCAAGACTAAGCGAGTTCCTTTACTTTAGACTCTTCTGAGTGATCTGCCCTAATTTTGTCCTGCTGTGTCAGGGGAGTTGGACTTAATGATCTTCAGAGGTCCCTTCCAACCCCTAACATTCTATGATTCATTCTTAAATTCATGATTCATTCTTAAATTCATGATTTAGTACTAGCGAATAAATGTAAAGCAAGGAAAAAATCATACCATGAAACTTTGTACTACAAAAAAGGTGTTACAATCACTCATTATTTCACAGAATGTCACATGGGGAAAGGTTTCAAATTAAAAGCTGTGACTACATTAGCCGTGACAAATTTGTTGTCACGAAATTATTCTTTTCCTCTGTACCAATTTACCTGTTATTCTGTGGCCATACTCTACATGGTATAAATAATGAAGTCAGACTGTTAAATAAGAAATGTTCCATATGTTCTGCATATGCCCTTAAAGTTTCCTAAAACAAGCAGGACACGTTGCAAGTATAACAGCATACAACTACAATCTGCTGCTTTGTCACTGCTGCTCTAAATGATGCTGTAATAATGGATGTTGTAGATAAGGTGACATTTTAAAAGACAATATACAAATTACTGGTTAAATAAAATAACAAATTCCTGCTAAATAGTGGACAATTGGGAAGAAAATAATGAGAGATCTGTTAATAGTTCATCTTTAACTTTCATCTCTTCCATACTGCTTTTGGAAAGGGGTTTAGATTAAGTCATTAATACTCCTACGATGTGGCAGATATATTGAATGATGTGGGAGGGCGAGCATGTAGTGTCTGATGGCCAGCCCCACAGCTAAAAAATGAAATGCTATTCCACAGTTGTGTATACTGTCGAGGTAGAAACTTTGTTCCAGAATAAATTGCAAAGACATACTTTCCAGTTCAAATTCAAAAGCTATTGGAAATACATAGAAAACATTGGAATTCTGCAGAATATCCCAGATTGCAGTTTAGAAAGCCTGACAGATATTTAAAATAAAATTGCACTGAAAACATGCATGAAAATTTGAGTGAATTAAGCAGTTTGAAGGCTTGGATAGTTTTCAGTTTAAAACACTACTTTTGATATCAGCAGTAACACATAACTATATAGAAGTTATCCTGATCTGAGTTTTGGGTTTGCATTTCTTCTTGAGATCTTCATTCATCTTCCTTGCAGCTATTCCAGGTTTTTTTAATAGCTTCATCCTTTGACCGCTCCAGAGACCAGTCTTTGAACCTGAACTTAAATATTGTTTAGAAAAATTAGTCCTCTATCACTTGGCCATGTTAGCATTCCCTACTGATCAAATTAATGTAGGAGGAGCAAATAAGTGCATTAGCTACTGAGATAATCAACAGTGAAACAGCTGACAGTTTATTTTTTTTAAACTCACAATAGCTGCTAAAATTGATACCTTCCTGAAAGTGTGGAGTTCAGCTGAAATTCAGGAGAATACTGCTTCAATCTCTGTTTTGAAGAAGTTTTGGTTTGTTGTTTTTTTTGTATCTGTGCAGGCTAAGAATTTAAAATGCAAATATTATGGAAAGCCTATGAAAAACCCCCAAACATCTAAGTATAGAAGCTCTCTATGGAGTTTCCAAGTAATATACCAAATAATTTTTATTTGGCTTTTGACCAGCATGGTTCCAAATCAAAGATTCTGGTTTTGTTCAAGAAAAATGTTCTCAGAGCTCATAGCAGAGGCCAGATACTGGCCATCGATGTTGTTTAATGAAACCAGGAACATCATTTTTCATACAGAGCTCTGAGTCTATGGGTTCCTGAATGAAATGTTCTCTCTTACTTTAAGTACCTGCCTTCTTTGATCATGATGAAGGATTACATTTACAGGCTTTTATTCCTGGTCCTAATATTCCATTATTAAAGATAGTCAAGTCAGTAAGGCCCTCAGACTAACAGCAAGTTGTCTTGCAGCCTTTAAACCAGATTCTCAGTTGGTGTAAATAGGCATGGCTCTTGTAACCATCCTCATAGTGGGGAATTTCTGTGACTGACAATGTGACCCATTAAGTTGAATGTTCATGGGGAAAAGAGCCCCCAACAGCTCAAATGTTGGCACATCAGCTTCATCTAATGTAATAGGTAGGGGTTGTCAGGTAGCATACAAAATAAGGAGAGCTGCCTCTCTCAAACTGGAAGTTCATATATGACAACAAATTGTGAGCAGAGTAAGTGATAGAATGCAGAATCATCAAAGGAGCTTTGAAAAGTATTGGCATTTAATTTTAATGACAGAAACAATGAAATGCTGAAATCAGGCAGATGCTCAAAAATGAAGACTAGTTAGCGAGAAAGCAATGACATAGAAATCATCAGGAAAAGATAAGTGTGCAGCAGATGAAACAGTTGCATTGTGTCATCCTATTGAAATGAAAACAAACAGGAATCGCTATGTGCAGAGGTATGGTATGAGTATAATCCTTTCCTCAAGAGCATTGGATTATTTTGAGACTAGAACACTTGAAGATACCTTCAGTTTCATCATTACAAGAAAATGACATAGGGAGATTGACAGTCTATACACGTATGAATAAGAAAAAAGAGTTTGGAGTGATATGAAGGAAAATTGCATGTGTGTGTTTGAGCATAGGGAGAAATAAAATATACAAACGGCTTACTGAAGGGATTAATATCATTTGCTTCTATACAACTGGAACTATGAAAAAGAAAATCATAGAGGTGTCAAATGATTTGGGTTGGAAGGGACCTTAAAGATTCCAACCCCCCTGCCTTGCACAGGGACGCCTTCCACTAGATCAGGTTGCTCAAAACCCCATCCAACCTGGCCTTGAATACAAAAATGCAAAATCGTTTAAAGTGATGAAACAACAATGGGAATAAGACTGAAGTTAAATTATAAGTTCAGTCTAGACATTAATGAAAATATGGATAAATAGATCACAGGATAATTTGACAAGGAAATGAATAGCATTCTACTTCCAGTAGTTGTCTAAGAGAAGAATAAAGTACACAAATTCAGATTTATTAGGAAAAGAAATCCTATAACTGGAGAGTCCTTTTTTAATACTTGAATTATGTCTGAGTGATTAATTATATAAAAAAATTGCTATACTCTATAAACAAAGTGTTTCTTAAGCAATCAGTAAAACTGTAGTATTTCAAATTGACTTCTGTTCATGCTGAAAGCTTTAGACAGTGGACAGTGTCTCTCAAGAATCACATCACTTTGCTTAGGGACATAATCTGCAGATTTCTATTGACCTGTACCTGGCCGTTAGTCATTTAGCTTTGCAAGTTATTCTGGCTTTTGGGACAGTGAGATTGATGAAAAACCTTGATTGTCAAAATGCTTGTTCTGAGGATCTGAAACCAAAGATATATATGGGGAAGAATAGGACCTCTAACAGGTTATGACTGTACCCTTTGCAGAGTTAAATAGTTTTAAATTAAAGAGATTGGTAAATCTTCATCCTATTCTTATTTCCCTAAGCATAGTGTTGTCAGTTATTTAGAGAAGGATTAGTTTTAATTATTTTACAAATAGAGAACTTATTTTTTTTTTTTCTAAGAAGGTTCCACCTTAAAAGTCATAAACTTGAAGTTTTTGAAATAGCTGGTCGTGGAAACTGAATGAACCCCTTGCTACTATCTCAGTGTTGGAACCACCTATCCAGAAAACCTTCTGAGACCCTTACTGTGCCACCATTTCTTTTATAACAATGTTTTCTTTTCCCCACTGCACAACCAGGCTCGGCTCCCTTCGTGCTCATCCACCTATAGTGTTTCTGAGGTATACTTTGCACGTGTTCTCTCACACAGTCGACCTGCTCACCCATCACACTTTTTTGATTTTATTTAGTTTTTTCTTTTTTGCATTGCACTGTGCACAAGTGGGGAAAAAATTTAGCTTGGGGGGCACATTTTGCATGATCAATCAGCAACCATGTTCAGCGTGGTTTTAAAATCACTGTACCAGTCTGGGACCACCATGACGTGTAGTCTATCTTAGGCAACTGCTACATAACATATGAGCATAAATTATATTATAAAAGCATCTTAATTATCTCTTACATTAAAATAAAAATCATAAACTTGCAGATGTCCAGGCTGCAACATGCTTCACTGGTTAGTCTGACCCACGTTCAGCCAGAGAAACTGGAATGGCTTTGTAAAGATGACCATCACACTATGATTGCTAATTACCTGTCTAGATATAGGAGGTTTACAATTTCTGAAGTTCATTACTAATTCTCAAAGCTCTGGCTTAAATCACTGCCTGACAAAATACATAAATTGTTGTAAATACTTCCATATCAGCTTCATGGTAGTCTTGTATAATAAGGTATAGTACAATCTTAGCAAGATTTGAGATGAAAAATACTTTCAGTTTTAATTAGGATGGGGAAAAAATGGAGAAGGATGTTAAGATTAACTAGAATTCAGAACATCATGGGATAAATACAGTTTATAAAATACTGTCAGATTAATGTCATGACCCACTCTGTAATTATTAGGCTTCAACATATTATTGTAATTGATTAATGAATGAGTATCAAAAAGATGGACTTGTGGTTTTCTGCAATATTGAAGCAGTGCATGTACAGTTATTTATTCTGTATTTTTAAAAAGTCCCTTAAAGTAGACAAGATCACATAAAAGGATGACAGTTTGCTCTATCTCATGCTGTGGGCCAAGATCTAGACCTGATGCGAATGTTCTATTAATAAGCATCATATAAAATGCAAACATCAGGAGCTCACCTACTCAATCACTTTGTCCCTGAGCAGGAAGATCTGTGTCTAAGCAGTATCTTCCTGATGTGTGTTTAATTTGTTCTCAAAAGCCTCAAGCTTCTTGCGCAATCATTCCTAGCACTTCCTAGTTTCAGTGTATGAACAGGCAAAAGAGCTATAGAAATTTTTTTTAAAAGAAAGATGCCTACCAGTTTTTCTGTCATAGATAAATAGTGTCTGTTTCCACCAGGAGACAAGTCATTTTAAAGATAATCAAGTATGTATTCTTAAAAGCACCTGATATGTACTCTGCAGTTTGTTTTGCCTTGTCTATTGTATCATAGGAAAGCCTCACTGTTCTTATCATGATATCATCAAAACACTAATATGAAATAAGTAGTACTATCACACACATACAAAGACACGTTTTTCTAAGCTAATACAGGAGCAAGAAATTAAGTTTAGTGCTTACAGATGCAAGATGAATGTCATCCTTGCTCTACCAGCCATTCTTCTGAGTGATGTGTATGAAATTAAGAAAAAGCACTGGATCAATAGGCATTTCAGACTGATGACACTTTGTTTCGAAGAATCCAACTGTTAGAGTTCACATCAGCAAAAATGGTGAACAGGCTCTTACAGGTTATGAGGTAAATAAGCTACTTGCAGGCAAACTGCATTCTTCTTGCTTTGCCTGCAGCTTACAGCCGTTTATCCTTTTCACATTCTGGAGAGATTATTGTCTTTGAAAGAAATGCAAAGAAAGAATGCCTTTGCAATTTGTACTAGAGTCTGCTAGCTGAAGTACCAGGGTGATACTGCAAGACTGTACAAGCAATTCGTCCTTTATACTCTGTCCAAAGGGAAGATTTTCATATGTAAAATGCAGAACACCTGGCTACCTTGGTGAACTGGATCTTGTGATACAGTTAAAAAAGTTCTAGCTCATCAGAATTTCATGCTTATGAAACATACAGTGCAAAACCTAGACTGTCCTCTTTGAAACTGCAAATGGAAGTTGTAAAAATAAATATGGATGCATTCTTATTTGGTGGTAGGATAGCACCCTGTGTATTTCTGAACAGGCCATTTGTGCCAATGACAGATCCCAAGGAACAAATCAATTGTAACTGAAGATCGCTGTGGCAATTGTAGCTATTTGAAGAGGCAAGGAGGGATTGGAGATTCTCTGAGATCCATTAAGGATTTGTAGTGTAGTTTCTAACTTTGTAAGAGACTCTTCATTCAGAAATACAGTTTATTGTTGGGATGTGTGTCCAGGAATGCTCAATGTGTATTATTTTGGAAAATAGGAAATGCTGCTATGAGTAAACAACATCCTGACCTCTAAATGATAGAAAATCTCCTGAATTGAGGTACTGTTAAGTCCAAAAGCCTGCCATTAATTTTGACCAAGGGAAGAAAACGAATAATATTGTATTGCACAATGTCTCATATCAGGGAATAAAAGGACCCCACCTTTGATAGGATCTTAAGGTTATTTCTTGTGTCTATGCCTATTTCTGTGGTTCTTATTCCAAGAAAATATTTTTCTTAAGCACCACATTCAGAGCTTCTTCATTTTATAAGTCCAAGTCATCACTGAGTAGCTTTGGACCTTCAGAGGATGCCAGGAGTGCAGAGACTAGAGAAATGGAATCAAAATTCAGCTGAAAGTGCCTTCTGACAAAGGAACAAAAGATAGAGGAAAAGATAACCTGATATAAACAATTTCTGAAATCTGTTTTTTGTAAATAGAGTTGTCATAAGAATTTTCCTTACAATTTTAACTGTTAAGAAAAGCTCTAGAATTTGATTAATCTGCATTCCTAGAGCTAAGATTGCCAAAAGGAAAGTGAACTATCAGGGATTTTTTTCTGCTGTTACATAGAAGGTCTTTGACTGAAGAAGTAAAAGATCTTCCAGGAGATGAAAAACTTGGGATCTGTGTATTCTGCGTTGTGAAGTTTTTGAGGTAGAATCTCTTGTCTGATTTTTTTTTTTCTTATAGAAAACATCCTCGTAGAGGTGATTTTGTATCTCAGAGTTCAATAATTCGGAAAAGCTTGTTTTCATCTATTCCTTTTTATTGTCACCAGTTGCACTCGTGAAACTGTAGATGTGGTCGACTGATGACTACTTGAGAGAAATGGGCAGCAACTTTTTTAAAAGTTCTACTTACCTTTAGTTACAGAAAGGTATTTAATAATTTGTTGAACTCCAGGCATTATAGGGTAGTAGTACTATACACCGACTTAGCCCCAGTCATCACCTTAACAATTCAAGTTGTCTAGAATGAGATGCCGTCTTTGGTTCAATGCAATTAAATCAAAGTGAGTTTCTTTAAAAAGTGATTCCCTTGTGGCAAGAGAAGTAAAACTTTAATGCTCTAAAATGATATAATGATAAAATATATATTCATATTCTCTTTGAATTTCATAATATGCAATAAAGTTTTTTCCCTCCTCATGAAAAACAATTAGTTTCATACCTGTAAGTTTTGTAAATATTAGCAGGACTACTTAAATGATTTTCCTAAGAGTAGAAACATTAATTAGGAATATGCTGATTTAGCAGTTGTGCAGTATAGTATGTGGGTAATATATCTATAATTTACTTATTATCCAGTTGTAGCAAAACACTAATAGCAGTAATTTACTTAAGAATTTATTAAACTGAATTGGTTTCACTTACATTTTTGGAAATACTTTGACTTCAAGTTGTATCTTAAAAATACCACACAAACTGTAAAACTAACAGATTGACCAATAAAGATACGTAATCTCCTAATTTATAAAATTATGCTTAGGTGGTATTACACAATGGCCCCATTTTTTATCCTCATTTGCATATCAGACTTTTTATTACCAGCATCAGTCTCTTTTTCTCCCATCCTCTGGCTTCTGCATGCGCTATGTGTTTGGCTAAAAGCATAATGAAGGAAACCTATTGGTCTGCTTGTTGAAAGTATACTGGCAGTGAAATGCTTACTGCACTGCTATCCCATGTTTTCTAAAAGAAACAAACAAACAAAAAGTACATTTTTCAAAGAGTGAGACATTCAGTTCTGTAGCTTGTCTTATGTTTTATTTAGCCACATAGATTGGTTAGAACGTGATGCCTTGCGTTCTGAAAGATCTGCGGTTTTATGTTAGTTTTCTCTCCCACAAAATACATTATTTCCATAAAAATAGTTTTGGAATATGTATTGGCTGCATACTGATTGATGGGATTTGATTGCATACTTAGCATTGCTAATAAAACAGCAGACACTTGTATTATCTTACTTGATAATACCAGAACAGAGGGCCAGTACAGGAAATTAAGTATCATCCAGCATTCAAAGAAGGAGAGGAAGTACTGTTTCCCACAACAGGCATTTGACTTCAGAAGTCCATTCAGAGACTGCAGGAAGATTTTTAAGTGCTCTAGGTTAAAGTATTCTATATAGTATACCTTACAAAATGTTGTAAATAACTGAATCTTGTTCTTTAGAACTAAAGCCAGGTAAGAGACTGTTTCTACTTAGGCTAGTTTGAAAAGAAGGCAGTGCTGAAAGACCAAAAACCACTATTCTTGACTTTCAGGTGTTTACCACCAGCAGAGAACCTAGAATTCCATTTTAGGTACAGCCTGTTCACTGTTGCTATCTGTTGTAAATCTGCACTGCATAGGACAACTGATTTGAGGATGGGTGGATCACTTATTATCTTAAAGGCAATAGGAACTACTTTTGACAGTCGGATTCAAGAGTATCCTTACTTTGTGCTCAGTAATCCCAGCATTTTGAACTTGCTGCCTACCTGCGTATTCTTCATTCAGTACTTCCAGAAGGCTTTTCTGGCTCCAATAAGGTAAGCCAGCTTCCTTGGCCTGGCTTAAGAATGTGGCAATCCCTTATACATTGGCATCCTTTTTTAAAAATTGGTTTCTTACTTTTTTATCTAAAATAAGATCCTTGGTTTGAAAACAAAAATTTCTTGATTAAAAAAAAAAAGTCTTTATGTATCTGTGATATCTACAGTCCAGAAAAAGATGAACACAATAGAGCCAATAAGGATTCACTAATCATTTGTATTTTGTCCAGCTATGTTGGTACAATCTAGTCTTGGTTTTCTGGGGGTTTTTTTGTAGTTTCTAATAGAACAGTGAGGTTTTCAGTAAAATCAGAATTTGTAGGGTATTTCTCTTTCAAACATGAACAAGAGGTCAAAACTTTTCATATGGCAGTTGCCATTAAAAGAATTACATTTTTCTACTGCCTTTTGCTTTGCTGATAGTACTACCTTACTCTAGGCTTAAGAATAATGAATTAAAATTCTTTTAGAGAAACATGGTTTCTTCAGTGCACATTAAAATACAAAAATTTATGAAACGTCAGTGATCTAGCTTCCTTATTTGTAGAAAATAGCTTTGCTAGTTCTGTGTTCCTTCTTGTTATTGTGATTAGCAGCTGCACAAAAAACTTCGGTAGCATTCTCTCTGCCATCACAGAATAGAAAACTGTTCTTGCTACAAGAGCTAGGATGTCATGTCAAGAAAGGCATCTGTGAGTGAAAGTATGGCAAAACTTCAAGTTACATCAGGAAGGAGAGTGCGTTATTGCAATAATCTGATCAAGGTATACATAAATAACTTCAATGAAGGATGTCTTAATTTACAGTAAAATAAATTTTTAAAAAAATATTAAGAAATGTTGCTATTTTTGTACTTTAAATACAATTTATCTTTGTTTACCCCCCACTGAATCTCAATTTAGATGCATTATGAGTTCATATCTCAGCTTCCTTTTGATTGGTTATAGTTTAAACTCATTAATGTAGTCTGTATTTACATTTTCCAAAGTCAGTCTTATTATTTCTCTATAATTACATCCATTTAAGGAAAGAGGTTTTTTCCATTTTCTTCTGCTGTAGCATACCTTGGACTGTATAGCATCAAAACTGGCTTGATTAGATAAAAGTGTGAGATTTCTTTCCTAAACCATTGTTTTCTTTTTAAATCCAGTAGCAAGCTGTTCACCCGCATACAATATTTAGTATTTATCTGTTTGAGTTTTACTGCTTAAATCAATTTGTATGGGAAGCCAAACATTAGCTTGTATTCTGTTACACCAATAGTAACAGTCAGTGCAACTGCTCTCAGGTTCAGGTCCCAAAGCAATTTAACTCCTCAGAGTCAGTGTCAGTAATAGAATCTGTGGAAAATTGGTCGAGAGTCTGAAATAGTAATAAATCAAAGTAGATCAAAACTTCTGTTACATTGCTGTCATAGATTTTGAAGTAATCACTGATGTAAAATACGTGTGGTTTAATTTTCATGTATCTCTGGTGGACAGTGTCTGTTTTAACACGTGGAAATCAAATTAGATATAGGCAGCAGTGTTAGTAACATCTAGCTCAAATGTCAGTTGGCTCCCATCAGTGCTCCCTGTGTTATGTTCCTTTTTTCCCAGTTATTCAAGCACAATTTTGTAACATGGAAACAAGGGGTTTTTTTGATAAGTGTAATTGTTATATAAAGTTTTTCATTTAAGAGCTGGAGGAGAGAAAGAATGATCTTATTACAATATTTTCCATATGCCTTTCTCTTCTACGAATTTCCAAGGTTCAGTGCTGCTACACAGCTAAATTAATATTCTGTTCTCAGACACACAACTGCTGTGGGGAGGCTGGTGGTTGCCGTTGTGATGGACCTTACCATCCAGACTGCCAAATTCAGGACAGTACTAAAGGAATCTTACCATTTTGAGCCTTTGAGCCTCAAAGCAAAATCCTAAGTGCAAATCCTCTCCTGCATTTGTATTTCTTTCAAAAATAATTTCTAACTTGGGTTTGACAGTATAGTTCTCAGTGCAGCATTTCCTTGATTCCAGCCTCTCCTTTCCATAGCTTATGAACCCCCTGAGATGATCATGTTATGCATCCATGATGATTCTGATTTCACTTTAAGGATTCTCCTCAGAGAAATACAGTCTGTGTTTCTGCCTAAACCGAAAGGCAGAAATCTAAGTTCACTGTACTGATATTTACTGCTCGGATTGATTCATGGAGTCAAACTTCTTTACAGTTGTTGCTCCCTAGTTTAAATCTTAACTTAAAAGAGCTTTTTTCCTTTTTATACTTAAAAGTGTACAAGTCTGAGGTTTTGGCTGAATACTGATGTATAATCTTCTATATGGTGCATATTATAGTATGAGGTATATTCTGAGGAATATACAGTATACAATAAACCTCAGAATATACCTCAGATTATAATATGCACCATATAGAAGATTATTTTTACCTGTGTTTACTAGTTTTTGCTCTTGCACTTGAAGCCTTTCAATTTTGATGCTTCTAGCTCAAACAAAAATGTTGAGCTTAATTAAAATCAACTACTTTGAAATCACACTAGTGTAACTAGTGGCATCAGACCACATGGGAAAACATATATTTTGTGTCTGCTCACATAGTTAAAAAGGTAGCCAAACCATTCGCTTTAGAATGATAATAACTGTAAAATCTCCAACCAAAATTTCTCGAAAATACCAATGAAAAAAGTTGATACTTAACTTTAAAAATGCTTTAAAACCATAAGAAATTGGATGACAACGTTTTGTTGACTCTTTAAAGGTGCGAAGGTCCGCTGGTCAGTTTATTGGAGTCTTTTGAAAGCTGTTGTTTTGGTTTTGTTGTATGTGTTTGCACTCTTTTTAACATGGAATTGCCAGGAATGTTATCTGTGTAGTCAGCTTCCAGGAAAATAAGATTGTAAGCATGAATTTTGGGTTGTAGGCTCTTTGTTAGGAATTACAAGTTGGATTCAAAATCCTTTCAAGGTGAATGGAGAGATGCTTTTTTTTACTCCTGCAGACCTTGGACCAAAAAGATGGAGGCCTATAGGCCTTGGGCCAGCTAGAAACAAAAGCAGCAGAAGCTGAAAGTTCCAAACAGTGCTCTGTCCCTTCCCCACCAACATATATTCAGATATTGATAGTAACTAGATAGTAAGAACACTGAATTGTGTTTCTCAGCTGTAGCAGCTGGGTGAATGTTGATTACAGCTATCCTGCATGCAGTTCAGGAGACATAACTGCTGAAATAGAAATCATGATGCCATTGGTAGAAGGCCCTGAATGGGTACCAAGGAAGACTGTATTGCATTTTCTGTCTCCATATTAATGCAAACTTCATTTTTCATGCTGGAAAAACTTGTTACACTGTTTTCAGTTGTAGGCATGTCAAGTGGGTCTCAGTTTCCCATTTGTAAAATCAAGTCATCCCTCTGCTTCACAAAGATTTTGTAAAAATAAATTCCTTCATGCGTATTTGTATTTGTATTGTAGAACTGAGCATAGTGGAGAAATCTATAATGAACTAAATAATTCCTCATTCAGAAGAGAATTTGGATAATGTTTAGTAAGTAAAACATGAAAGTATTTTTTGAATAGGGAGATTAAAATGAAGTAGCCTTATCTTGTCTCATGCAGAAGCCCTGCTGAAAATAATTATGATGAAATCATAATGCCTACATGTCAAAGGAAAAATAGATGTTGCACACATAACATTGATCTGATATTTCTTAAATGTTGTGTTTCACTTCAACTTGCCAATTTTACTTGACTATATTTGAATGAAAAATTTATTTTAAAATTCTGATTTTGAGGATTACACCATTCAAGAAAAAAATCCTTTTTTTTTTCAGTAATGTGGAAATTTCACCTGTTTAATGCTTCATTGAAATTGGCTGTTGTTGAATCAAGAAACAGAAATATGAAAATAGTTGAAATTTCATGTAAAAGCAAAATACTTGTAATAGAAATTAAACTTTTTTAAATAACCTTATTAGTGTATGTCAGGGGTGAGAGAGTAATTATTTATGCTATGCATGAGGACAAGAATTTCTATTTATTACTTATGTATTTTTAGTACATCTGACTGACAGCGGCTTAAAAAGCTGGTTGAACTGGAATGGACAAGTAGTTTAAAAGCTCTTAATGTTGATCACATAGTCTAGTCTAACTCAGACATCTAGCATATACTTGTAAGGTTAAGTGATTCATCAATCAAATTGCCAATGTGTGAACTTGTATGAAAGTAGGCAAATAAATCCCATTTCTGTGGCAAACAACAAGGACAACAGGACTCTTTTTTGCTTTTATCTCCTTGGAAAGATAATTTATTCTCTCTGCCTTTATTTACACTATTTACTTCTCAAACTGGAGAATATTACCAAGGTATTCGGGAATTAAGATTTTCATTCAAATACAGTATCTTGTTCACAGCTAATAACACAAGTAGTACAACTTTTGATTTTCCCCAGTGCAGTGTTCCTGGAGATTTCTTCTGTCTTAAAAATACCCCTTGGATTCTGTTAGCACAGGATAGAAATATCTGTTGGAAATTGTGCACAAATTTGTGGCAATAATTGTTATGTCTTGCTTTAATAAGGGCTTTAGCCTACACGAGATGTATGTCCTCTCCATATTTGGGTATTATAATTAATACTGCTTGTCTGAACAAAACCAGTATGATCTTGAATAAACCCTGAACAGCCCCTAAAATACCACAGAAACATGCTGTTTTACAGTGTTACTCATACAGCATATCTCTATGCTGTCCTATGATACGCTCTTTAAAAACACAAAATCCAGCTCATATTTTTTTCTCATACAAATATAAACATTTCATTATAATTCCTGTGAAGAAATAAAGACAACATCCTTCGTCTTTGCCTCTTTTTTTTCTCAGCTATCAAGCCTATGATGCCAGTTGTAGTAGCAAGTTTGCTTTCCCACTAGCTTTCCAATGAGCAGTTTATTATCTCCTTTTTTGCTGTATGTATCATAGATCATCGTTCTTCCTGTTTTCTTGTACAGTGAGGGTTTAAGCTTGCAATTTTAGCTGGAAGATTTTGTGAGAACCCTCTTCTAGTAATAAGTGTATTGATTTTGCATCTCCGGGACAAAGTCAGTTTCCATTGAGAGATAAGGACTAATCAGCATCTTATTTGTATTCCAGAAAACTGCCCTTTGCCTTTTCATTTAATTTTGTTCCAAATATTGGATATCTTTTTTTATTTTTTATTCTGCTCCTATAAAAGACACCAACCCAGTGTTGGTTGTGTTTCTGCAGTGTATTCATCAATCCACTTCCACCATTCTGTTGGAACAGTAGTTAGGATGAACTGTAATCTGACTGTAAAATTCCATGTATGTGTCATGGTCTACTGGGAAACAATGATCAAAATTAAACATGCCTTTATGTAAGTTGTAGGTGTCTAGGAAAAACCTCAGAAAACATAATAACGTATGGATAAAGACATAGAAGCATATTCAAGATTTGAAGATGACTTTTTTTTCAGTGTAGAGTCTATCAAGCATAAGACTTAATAAGTGGTAAAAATCTGGTCCTAAAATTTTTTTGGCTTCAAATGATTCTTTGCTTATTTCTTCCCACTGGCTCCAAATGAGTAATTCCAGGTGTAGAATACTGTATTATTCCTATTTTGATTTTGGTGAGATGAATCCCACCAATGGTGCTACTCCTTTTTGAAAATGTCTGCTGCTATCAAATTCCTTGAGCTCACTTTCCCCTCCAGTGGTGGTTCAAAAAGTTTTGAACCAACTTTGGTCCTAATTCAAATATCCATAAAGCATACTCTTAAGACCTTGCATATTCACCTCAGTGTAAAAGAGCTGTCTGAATAGGAATGCATTCCTGAGATAGTAAGATTACATCTTGTAATGGGATTATTTAATCTTCAAATACTTTGTTAAATGTTTTTTGAAATACGCAATTCCAGTTATACTTTTCTTGTGAACTTTTTTCAACAGCTTCATTTTTATATTCCTTAATAGTTCAATCAAAGCAGTTGTCTGTGTTCTTCAGATTAGATTTAAAGCATTTTTAATTAAACGAACTGAAGTATTCCATCACATTTTTCAATTTGCTCCTAGTTTAACCTTATGTATATTGCTTAGAACAGGCCAAAATCCATTTTTACAGTATTATTACACCAGTTTGAGACATTGTTATTCATGGTTTAGTTTTATGTATTTATTTACAGATGCTGATTAATGTATGTTGCACTCTTAGGGAGGGAAATTTAGGCAAGAGACACTGCAAACCCCTACAGTTATAAATCGGATCGTGTGTGATTTGAAATCTATTTGAAGTAGACAAGTACTTGAGACCATTCACCTGGCATGTACACAGAGTATATTGTACAGAATTCAGAATTGTGTAATCACTAATAAAGCACAAGTAGAACCAAAGCAGTAGCAGCAGCATACTTTCCCACATCACGCAGAATAAATTGTCTTCATAAAACTGTTGAAGTTTCAAGGAGAGGTTATATGCGTTACGCACATTCTCACTGACCATAAGTTGTAGTAGGTGCATTACCTCATAAACAGGCCTGCCTGGTGTTTATGAGGAGTAGAGTTCTTAAATTGTTAACGGCTGCTGTGCTTTGCATACCCTGCTTCCTTCATTACAGCTTGGCGAACTCATTCCCTTTGCTGTACCTTAGTTCCCGGTGTCTGTATGTGTGTTTGGGTTTCTGCTGGTGGTTCCACATTTTGCATGCTTTCCTAAAACTGGAGCAATGCGCTTTCCCATAAACGATAAAGATAATGGGTTAGCCTACAGCCTGTTCCTGAGAAATGGGCTCTTTCTGTTGGTGATAACTCATGTTTTGATGTCACTGTTCTGAACTATTCTTCATGTTGTAAAATTGAGTTGAAATGTACTCCCGTAAGAGTTAGCTTTTCATACTGGGCTGGAAACTCTCCATCTTTGTGTAGCAATTTATTTTATTATAACCAATGGCTTTTAATTGTACCTCCCATAATGAAGAGCTGACTTAATACTCTGTGCTAATCTTGTTATGACTTTAAAAAGGTAAGTAATTTCTCTAACCATTCCTAACAGTCATGGTAAAGTGTTAAAGGGTTTTTCAATTTTCTTTTTTACTTTATTTTTCACATTATTTTTTCACTGGTAGCATGAACTTTTCTTTGTGTCTTCTATTTTTCTTGTAAAAAATTTTTGGTGGACTGATTTTTATTTGCAGCAAAACATTTCATGTAGATTTAAATAAATCAAATTTAATACAGTCATTGATTTCATTTTTCAGACCAACCATGATTAATAGATAGAAATTGTCAGCATTTTACCATTCCTTTAATTTAGTTTTTGAGTACTTTCTTTCACATTTTGTTTACTACTTCAGCCTATGGGAGAAAGCTTACTCTGCATTCCAGCATGATGAAATTTTATCTTAAAGAACATAAAATCCAGTTTGCTTAAAAAGCAGAGTAACGTGAATTGAGTGCTTTGGATTTGGTTACATTCTACCTGAACTACGCAGGGGAATGGTACTGGCTGGTAGCCCACTGTATATTCTGCCAAGGTACATTGTGAGCCAAGAGGCTCTAGAATGAACAAACAATAAATCTATACTTTTCCTGTGAAAGGAGAGACAGCCATAAGTTGTAACTTCTGTAACTGCCTGTGAATGAGAAGAATTATAGTTAATAATGCTACTAATCACTCACCCCAGTCAGTCATGGTACTATACTCAATCTACTATGGATTCGTTACTTAGCTCTAACTGTGAAAAGAATACAGATTTCTCATAAATGTCACAGATAACAACGTAGTAAAGCATACAAATAATGAGTATGATAAAAGGCACTTAAAGCACCTGACCCCATTTATACAAAGCTCCATTGCTGCTAAAACTGTATGTGTTAGAAAAGTGGTGGGTTTTACTCAAAATCGTATTTTACTGCAGTTTTGTTTAAAAATAACATTTAGGATATCAATGTGTAGTTCTTATTAAACAAACAGAAGTATTATGTAATAACTAATTTTGATGTCAGTTATGTTAAAACATGGTTTGTATTCTGCAGCTGTGAGCATAGGTTGGGGAACGATCAAGTCTAGCTGATCAAGCCTTTATTTTATTATCATGGATTCCTCTTCCACAGCTGCTTTAAAATTTGTGGGAAGCAAATTATTTCTCATACTGCATATGTTGCTCATCAGGTGAGTGATAACATGGAAACTGTAGGCTGGGTGTAAGAAATCAAAAGGTAAATTTAAAGTCCTCTGTGTGCACAGAATTAAAAAAATGACCTGTAAGAGGCTGCGTGTGAAGCCAGCTGTTTTTTTGTTACCATTGTCATTTGGACACTGTAAGACCAAACTTTGTCAGCACGTTTTTTATATTAGAAGGTTTGATCTGCAAATGTCATCTGCTCTGTTCATTATAAATCTCTTGTTTCTGTCCATACACTAGCTCCACTATAGGTTGGAAGGGCTTAAAGATGAACTGAGGAGGAATAGAGGCTACAACTCGAGAGTAACTATTACTGCTCAAAGGAGCTGTTTTCCATTCGCAAACATTGCTTTGCGCTATGGGTTTGGGCTCCTTCTGTTCCTCCACTTTGTTGAAGACTCTTTCTTGACTTCCATTTTACTTCTTTAGCATTGTCTTTGTCTGCTAACATTTTTCCTCCTTCTCTAGTAGCTTTTATCTGTGTCCTTTGGATCACATATTTTACTTAGTTTGTTTTAGTAGATTGTTTCAAATGTTTGTGTTTTGTATTTTTGGGTTTTTTTTGCCTTTTTCTTTAGGACTATGTTATCTCACTGAGTTTCATTCCACAGTTTGCTGAATCGCTTGGTTATTTTGCAGCAGACCCATTCTTCATTTTCTTTTTTCATATGGTTTTCACTGAGAAATAAGAGAGCCTCTCCCATTTTAAACAGTAGCCTTACACACATAGGCCATCCTTTCGCACACGCCATCTCTGCCTTGCCACATTCATCCTGCTTCTCTCTCAGTCTGTGCTTCCTTTCCTACCATTATACCATGGTTTTGGTCCAGAATTGTCCTTTGGTAAATTATTGGTAAATATTTACTTTTTTCCAAAGAGAGCTCGTGTCCTGCCTTTGAAATCTGGTGAAACAACTCTGGGCCAAATTTGGGCATCATTAATATTTTGTTTGCAGTTTTCTTGTATAATATTTTTGGTGGGTAGGAGGGAGGGTTTGGGGGTTTCTGGGTTTTTGGTTTGTTTGGTTTGGTTTTTTTAAACAACAGTTTTTTTCAGGGAAGGACACCATAACCCACTCTAAGTTGCAACATTAATTCCCATAAATTATTCCATTACAATAAGTAGACCGTGTTGTAGAATCCAATTTTTTTTCTGTGAATTTACATTTGGGGCAAGCTACTGTGGAACAGAAGAAAGAGGTTTAGAAGTTGGGGCACAGTTGGTTTCAGCCTTAAATAGTTGTTGCTTTCTGAAGACAGCTTTTTGGGGGTTGAGTGTGTACCATTCTTCATCAAATGTTAGATCATACATATTCACTTTCTAGGCAATTTTTCTGTAACTGTAAATTGAAACTGTAGTCTGAAAGATAATCTGGATTCACTCCTTTGCTTTTTCAGCAGAGATAAATGTTCTGCAGGGAGTTTACACCCTCAGCATCACCTGTGCTATTACACTTTTTTCACCACACGTGCAGAGTTTTATTTTATTAGTCCTCTTGCTGAACTTCAGTAATACATTTGTCAATAAAGTAAAAAATAGCAGTATTTCATTCATACTCTCTCAGAGGTTTATCTTCCTGTGAAGTTTACTTTAGCTGGGGTTTTGTCCACACAAAAAGCTTTTTATTCACGTGCTACCAGTTCAGTCAGCTGACCTGCCAGAAAATAGATTGCTGTTCAAATTTGTTCATCTAAAAGACTTGCAACTTCAGTGTTATTATACAATGTGCTATCTTTCCAAACCTGAGAAGAACTAACAACAGCGAGTAGATAGATAAACTTTAAACTGTGTTATATTCACAGGACTGATGCTCTTCCTGCATGATAAAGAGATGGAACTCTAAATATCCAATGTTATTAGAATATTAGACCAATATGAATCCTCCAGTTTCCCTGGAGTTAGACTTATGTGTCTTGAATAGCACAGTGGCAGCTAAGCATCTAGGAAGAGGGTTTGTTGAGAAATCAGTTGTCATTCTCACACAGTTACTGCTTAAAGTAGGATTGCACTGTAAAATTCATACTGAACATATCAATTTTTTTTAACCAAACAGAAATAACTGAGGAGATTTATCAGGCTCCACCCAGGAGCTGTTTATACAACTGTGAGTTGTCTGTACAATTGTGAAGAAGTCTTACTAAATATCTGCAGAATCAACACAAGCTAAATGGAGTATTTTTAACTCTTTCTATAATACCTGAAAGTATCACTAATAGAATTTTAAAGCAGATCATGACAATCTAGTTATGTTAGTATTTCGTCTAATCATAAAACAAGACCTAGATTCAGAGTCACTTTAATGACAATTGTATAAGAAAATGTGGTTTTTCTGTTTAAAACTGGAGCTTAACAACTAATTTTAACCAGTGTGTTCTTTGATTTTACTCTATTACTGTCCGTAGGCCATCTTATTTTTTGGAGGGGGCAGTGTAGAATCAAATTGCTTGTATCAAATTCTGACTATCAGCTACTACCCCTCTGCTTAAATATGCTTATCTCAGAGCTTGTAAGAGTGTTGCTGAAAATATGTATAGCCTCTGTCTTAGATCCCAGAAGCTTGCCCATTATATCTCTGTACTTTGCATTCTTCTTAACTTCTATAGCTCATAAATTCTGTGCTCTCTCTGCAGGTCCAGTCTAGGTGCAGCAGCAAGGAGAACATCCTCAGAGCAAGTAAGTACTGAAACTTCATAGCTCTACTGAGAAACTAAGACTGCTCAGAAGACAGCAAAATATAGTCAGATGATAAGAGAAGGATATGTCTGGGACAGAAGTGGTTTTGCAGAAGAAATTTAATAACTTAAGAAAATTAAATTCATTACAAAGAGAAAATAAAAATGTAAATAGCTCATGGTGTTCATGTATTAATGGATAGCTGCCTTTTAATTTGTCTTGATTGTGGTGATGTATTGTAATTGCTACTTTGTACAAGTTTTATTATGGGCAGAAAGCATCAATGGTCAACCACAGTGAAAATGGAAATTCTCAAGTTATATATATGTTATTTTTATTTTCACAACTGAACATGAAATTCAGTGTTGGGTTACACAAAACCAAGCCAAAAAAAAAAAGCAAATTTTAAGAATTCAGATTTGGTCCAAATGATGTGTTCTTTAATTTGCTCAATTGCTTTCTGTTATTTCATGGGAATCTTTCCTAGTCTAACATCTGATCCACAGTATGTATATATAACAATATGAATAGGAAGTTGTTCTGGTGATAAGAGAGAACACTGTCAGGAATTTTCTATCTTGTGCAACCAAGTGACTTAGCTACTTCAAAGCCAGAGGATTGTTTTGTCATAGAAAATGCTGCCTAATATAAGTAGTTTTAATATAAGTTTTTGAGACATTTGACATTAGTGAAAGATGACTTGAGACTGATGATTTGTTTAATGTCATTTACTTGTAATTAAAAAGTACCATGTAGTAATTTTAGACTTAAAAAAATCATTATTTGTTTGTCTTTGGGTTTGTTTAAATGTATGATACCTCCTAAAGAAGAGTTTGCATTCGTTTGTAGGAGAAATAGGGAGAGAGAAGGGCTAGTAGTTACACATGTCTGTCTTCCTTTCTTCATTAAAGTTATTCATGCTGGTGCTAAACCTGAAGGGGCTCTATTTTTAATTATAATTTCAAGGCCTCTCTTACATAATTAATGGCTGCTACTTTTGGTGTTAGAACAAAGTTGTCAGAGGTTAGGGGATGTCATCTATTTTCAAAAATTCTGTTTTGAATAACGCATTTCTGAGTAGGTTTTAGCAGAACTTTTGACTTAATCAAAGGACATATTAGACAGAGTATCTGAATCTGAAGGTAGTACTCTGGGCACAATTCAAAGCCTCTGAATTATAAGGGATAAAGAGGTGAAATGTTAGTTTCTGAAGTAGTGAGTTTTAGATAGTAAAACAAACATTAAAGCATCTAATGGCTCTAGCATAAAGGTTGTTTGCTGCCACACAATTCCTTTAGCTTTCACTGCTGTGACATATTTTTTCCTAGCATTTGCCTTCATTTTTTCCAACTTTTCCTTTTAAGAAAATAGTTTCTAATTTATACAGTCAAGAAAAAGATTTTAGCATATATTGTGTGGAATCTACTAGACCGGCAAGAATTTTGGTGCTGCTAAGCAGAGTTATTCAGAGAAAGGTATGGGGAGTTTGACAGTCTCACAAATGCTTCCCTTTCCTTTTCCTCGTTTTTATGCGGTTACTAACAAAATACAGGTATAATAGTGGAAAATATAAGCTTGCTAGGGACATCCAGAAATGCAGCTGTTTCTCTTCCTCAGTATGCCAACTGCTATGTTAAAGGAAGGAATTAAGTCAGTTAGAAATTGTTTCTGCTTGACAAATTTGCAGTGCCTGCTTTTATCATTGTGTTATTTTCTAAATATGTACAAAGAGATTGTTCAAATAATTACTTCCAGAATTTTTCCTACTGAATTAGGTAGGCTGTTTTGTTTATCTCTTCTCCTTCCCCTTAAAGATAGTTACTGTGTTAACAGCAAAAAAGAAATTAATGAACAATCTGCCACATAGAGAGACAAGCATGTGTCAGTGCTGAAAGACATTTCACATCTACAGATTAAGTGATCTTCTCTTCTGAGTAAAAAAATTAAGATTGCATGATGGGTTTACTATTTTTGTAGTTATTTTTTGTTAGATTACACTTAAAGCAATAATCTGTTTTTTTCCAGAATGTGAAGGCATGTGCAGCAACAAATGGCATATTTAGGAGGCTATTGCTAAGCAGAATCACATCGTTAAAAATTAGTTTCTATTACATGTTAATGCTATCTTATTATAATTTATATTGCTTTAGGACTATCATTATCATATAAAACATCATCCATTTTGCCTCTCATAAATTCCTTCTTGTTCTAGGCAGATTGTCATTTTCTTAATCTTTTGGGTTTTATCTGTTACTTTTGTTTATGTATTCCTCTCTTAATTCCCTCTCTTCAGTTGCTTATCTTCACTTTCAAAAGCCTTCAAAGCTTGTTGTCTGTCCCCTTGTTTACTCTCTCAGTAAGTATCAAGAAATCAAACATGCTGCCAGCTTCATTTGCAAACAACTTCTGTTGAATTTTCTTCCAACCTGTCCCTCATACTTGGGAAAAGTAAACTTCCATTATCTTACTCCCTTCACTCAAACTACACGTTTAAGATGCACTTTTCTGTGGTGACTACAACATTTTGACAATGGGCAGGATGCACACTAGATGAAAACACTGCTGCCTTGACTGTCCAGTGATTTATTTCATTGTGCTTCCCTCTATCCTCCATTCAAACCTTTTGACTCTCATCTCACTCTTGGATTGCAAACTCACTGGGACAGTTTCCATTTTTATATTTTATCTGTGCTCTGCACATAGCATATCGAGATGTGTTTGTGGAGAGCAGAATGAAGAGTGAATCATCCTGAGTTCATAGAACTCGGTTAGTCTCAGATTATCATCCTCAGTGTAAAATTCCACATCATCTTGAAGCATTTCTCTTTCTGATTAACTGATCATATTATACTCATCAAGACTGCTAGTATGCTTTTCATAACAAGTAAGGATAGAGACTTTTGTGAACTTTTTCCACAGTAAATTGCATTTTGGTTTTCTGATTCCAGTTGAATATGGTGCCTTCCCAGTGTCTGACATAAATGCTCAATAGTGGTATTAACTAACTAATTTAATTTATCTCAAAGTGCCAAGTTAGTTTCAGTAATGTGGTTTAAATGAACATCTCTGTGTACATCTACACATCATAGCATAGATAAACTTGGTGCTCTCCTGTTGCAGGTCACAGTGCTGTTGACATTACCAAGGTAGCAAGAAGACACCGCATGTCTCCATTCCCATTGACATCTATGGACAAGGCCTTCATCACAGTTCTGGAGATGACCCCAGTGCTTGGAACAGAAATCATCAATTACAGAGGTATTTTAAATAGGATTCTTTGTGAGGATTGGTGTGGTTATTTCTTTATTTTACAACCTTCTTAAGCACTTGCTCTTTTATTAACATTGTGAGGTGTCTGAGACAGTACCTTCTCCAGGAGAAACAACTTTAGGAAATGCCAGTAATAAGAGCAGAAGTCTCATTTCGAAGTCAGGAGAATGTTAATTGAGCTCAGTGCTGCTCCCCGAAGGAATCTGTAATGGAACTTTAATTAAATATATAAATTAATTTTCTTCTGGTCTGTGTTATATTGTACAAAGCTAAAACAGACAAACCACAATATGCCTCAAATGTTGATTTTAACTTCTGTAGATGCCAAGTAGCTCCAAGTTGTACTGTGATCATTCAATCTGTTCTCTTACTGTGGGAGATTTTCACTAAACACCCTTTCCTGTCTGAGATTAATGGTGAAATCAAAGTGATTATTACAGAATCACAGAACTTATGAGGCTGGAATAGATCTCCGAGATCATCAAATCCGGCCTATGACCCAACACCCTGACATCAGCTAGACCATGTCACTAAGCACTACATCCAATCTTTCCTTAAACACCTCCAGGGATGGCGACTCCACCACCTCCCTGGGCAGTCCATTCCAGTGTCTAATGACCCCTTCTGTGAGGAAGTGCTTCCTAAGATCCAACCTAAGCCTCCCCTGGTGCAGCTTCAGGCCTTGCCCTCTCATTCTATGGTTGGTTGCCTGGAAGAAGAGCCCGACCCCCACCTGACTACAACTTCCTTTCAGGTAGTTGTAGAGAGTGATGAGGTTCCCCCTGAGTCTCCTTTACTCCAGGCTGGACAACCCCAGCTCCCTCAGCCTCTCCTCATAAGACTTTTCCTCCAGTCCCTTCCCCAGCCTCGTCACTCTCCTCTCGCCCCGCTCCAGCACCTCAACATCCTTCTGGCAGTGAGGGGCCTAGAACTGCACACAGTACTCGAGGTGAGGCCTCACCAGTGCCAGATACAGGGGAAGAATCACATCCCTAGTCCTGCTGGCCACACTATTCCTGATACAAGCCAAGATCCCATTGGCCTTCTGTGCCACCTGGGCACACTGCTGACTCATGTCCAGCTGGTAATCAACCAGTACTCCCAGGTCCCTCTCTGCCAGGCTGCTCTCCAGCCACTCATCCCCCATTCTGTAGCACTGCATTGATTCCAGTTTGTCTTGTTCTGTTTTTCCAGATTCTACTTGGCCTACTAGTCATTCCAGAATTGTCCTCTTCTTGTCATAAACACAACATAATTCCCTTTCTATTCTACATTTGATCCTTTACTGATACTCTCTTGCATTTAATATTTGATTTATTGAAACTTTATATTAAAGGGTAACTCTCACAGATTTATACAGTGAGTTTGTCTTAAAAGGCACCAAACAGCATGCAGGATGTCACACCTTGAGACTGTGTCTGTACTCCTAAATAAATGGAGATAGATGAAGCCATTTTCTGGGCTTAAAAGGAATTAGCAGGGCACCTCTCATGTTTATTCATCTAAACTATCTTCCCTCCTGAAATAGTGTGTTCATAATGCCTATTGTCTCCCTTGCTTCTGCTATACCTTACACCAAGCCCAGGCATTATCTGGGAAGAGTGTTCTTGGCACCGAACAAAACCATGGCAAGAAGCGTGCTGATAAGTAATCCCAAATCCTAAAATTGTTATATATTAAAGAAACCTGTCCAGGGGTTCCTCCAGATTTTCCAAACGTAAGATGGTGAGCAAAGAGGTAGTGGAAACACAAGCCTCAAGAGGCAAAATGTTTAGGACATCAGTGGACTCCAGATAGAAGTACAAATAGTTTCAGAATTCATGTTCTGCCTTCTGACTTGAAAGTTCCAAGTTTTCATTCTCTTCATGTGCTGCCACAGACTATGAGATGTCTTCATATTGACACACTGATTTAGCTGACTGTACATGTGTTTAGTCACTCTGAGTGGAGATCAGCACTCCCCTGTACCTTGGTAGCAGAAAGCAGGTCTCTGAGAAGATGCTGCATATCCTGCATTCAGAAGAGCACCAGTGCTGGATGAATAAGGAATATGCATGTTATACCCTGCACTTTCATAATGGTGGGCAGAATAGGAGGCAACTTTAAGGCAGAAATGCCTGAGCATAGCTACTAGATCTTTTGGGATAGCTGTCAGTTAAATGTTTTGTGTTAATACTGATAATGTTACCATACCAATAACAGAGTGATTCTATGCAGATTCTATGCTCCTCGAAATGTCCCTACAAAGACAGAATGGAGATAGATGCTAGATGCTTATATTCTCTGTAGAGTTTTATATACTCTAATTTAACAAAAAGGCAATTTGATTGTTTCTGTTCTTATTCCACTACATGGGAATATGCTGTCAAGGTAAGAGAAGGTATTCTAGTGTATTTTACAGTATCTTAGCTGATACTTCATTTTGCTCTTCATGTTACCTGATTACTGACATCAAATTCAGGTTGATTCTAAGTCTGGAACATATTGGTTATTATTCCTGGCACTGTTATTCTTTAAAAATTAATGTTTTGAGTCTGCTGAAACATTTCTATTATGATCCTCTTCCCTCTGACCCAAAATAGAGAGTTAGATACATGGTAAGATAATCAGCTGTAGTGATATATTTTTGCTTTAATATGCACATAATTGTACCAACAATGAAAATATTAATAAAGATATATTCTTTCAAAGTTTTGCACTGTAGTGCAAAATTTTATCTTGCAATTTATTTTCCAACAAGTATATACTTATTTTAACCCTGTAAGGTTAAATACATAGTATGAAAGGTTAAATATATAGTATGAAATATATAGTATGAAATTTCAGGATTGCACATTTAGGACACATCTGTGTCTG
This sequence comes from Ceryle rudis, assembly GCA_033439905.1. Classification (NCBI taxonomy): domain Eukaryota; kingdom Metazoa; phylum Chordata; class Aves; order Coraciiformes; family Cerylidae; genus Ceryle; species Ceryle rudis. The sequence goes on along the minus strand of JAAGNO010003275.1, from coordinate 59,650 downwards.
TGATACTGGAAATACAATTCTCTTCATCTACAGATACAAATCTCAAGATGGAATCTCATTTTCAGAAGTTCTTAACTAATCACCATAGTGTTATACAGATAAATTTTTTTGTCTTTTTTTTTTTCCTTTGCCATGTATATGTGTATGTGTGCATGCATGTATGCGCACACACACGTGTGTTAGCTTGCTGAAAAATGTTGATTTTGAAGAATACAATTAATTAAGAAACATTTTTTTGTTTAGTTATGTATTTATTTATTTTTCAGTTAATATAGCTGTAATTTCAGGAGACAATAGCAATGTAGTCCTGGAGGTCTGAATCGTAACTAATTGTACTCAGAAAAGCACTATTGTGCTGGATTTGTGTTCTTCATGATTTGTGTCTTGAATTATCACTGAGCTCCTGAAAATTATGTTTCAGGAGCACAGTTTCTCTGTAAGGAAAGTGAAATGTTCCAAGTCCTAGGATTGAAATTATTTCATTAACAAATTACCCAATTAATTTTAACTTGATTTACATTACTAAACATATGACATAGTGTTCATCCTCATAAATAAAGCTGCTGAATGTGACTTTATACAAGCAGCTGGTACACTCCTGATTTTATTTTTGATTAAGTCAAGTTATGATGTAGTCTCTCAAATCTATTACCACCTAGCATAAGGGAGAGGATGAGTAAAGTTATATTTTGAAACATGATTTTCACATTGGTAAGTGTATTGCTTAGTGCCTGTATAGATCGTTTAGCCTCTTCCATATTAAAACAAGAAAAAAAAGACAGTCCTAAAGCATCTTACAGAATTGCCATAAACCAAAGGTATCTGAAGCATATTTCCCACCTGCCATCATCAATTATCTGGTAGGAAACCCCCAGCTAGCCTTTTTTTTTCCAGCTAGATGCAGTTACTTGCACATGTGTTCCATAGATCTAAAAGGTTACGTTTTTAGAGCATGATAATGATTATTCTTCTGCAACTAAGAAGAGACAGAAGTTTGATTGATACTAGAAGTATAAAGCAAAAGTAATCCACACTTTATGGGCTTAAGCCTCAAAATGGAGCAGTTTTTCTGAGCTAGTCCAAGAGCCCTGTCACTTGTGTAGAGCTTGGATGTTTTTTTTCCACTGCTTATTCATTTTGAACTAGCTGATTATTTTGATAGCATTGCCATTTCATATCACACTGAAGTGCTCCCAGGGCGATATTTAGAAAATGGGAGCAAAGCCATCACCTCTAATACAATACCTGTCTCACTGCTTTATCCCAGCACCAATACCCTGAGAAATCGAAATTCTTCACAGAGCTGCTAAGCTTTAGAAAACACTCAAATTTGAAAAGTGAGTTTAATGTAATTCTCCATATTGTGTTAGAATCAGAAAGCTATGGGCATCACAAAGGGCAGTTTGCTGACATTAAAATATTTCAGAACATCTTTTTTGAATTACAATTATGCAAAATAAGGTCAAACTGTATTTCTGCAATAATTACTCAAATAAAGGAGAGTACAGCGGTACTTTGGATTGTCATTTAGTTGCTGACTTGCTTCATTTAAATGCCTAAAGCTTCAGCAAATAATTCTTACATTTTTTTCCCCTTAATGAAATTCATTCCCTCTACTGGCTGGCCATTTATTCCTTTCAAATATTGCATGGCAGAATGCCGGGAACATACTGTTCAACTTTGCTCTAATTGGTCTGACTTTGCATGCAGACAAGAAGTGGAGACACAACATGCCTGCTAAAATTAGAAGTATCACTTTTGTATGAGATTCTGTGTGTCTATGAACAGAGGGTGTTTTTGCTAGGGCTTTGATAGCTGCCTTTCCTGTGCTACAGAAGTCTCTGCATTTCTTTTTTTCAGTGCAAAGGTACAAGCTTTTGTGAGCTTTCTAATAACTTCTATATGGTGCATCACAGAGGGTGATGCACAGACATTAACAGCCATCACAAAGGCGCTTTTCTAGTTGTTTTAACAGCTTCTGTCAGCATTTTTATGGCAATGCCTATTTCAAAAGTGCAACATAAGTATTCACCTCAAGCTGAAAGTTGATATATATGGATGTGAGCACAATGATGTTATCATTGTTATAATTAATTACTAACTAAATCACTTTGTGACAATAAGTAAAATACATTCTCTGTTATAATACCACTTCACTGGAGCTGAACATCTTCAGATCAAGTAGGTGCACTTTTTAACACCACATAGCCATTTAGCGTGCAATTTTAGGTCTTCTGCCTTCCCAGCAAATACAGAACCACATTGATTTCCTTCTCTGTAAAACATGAAACACCATTTATGTATGTCTGTCTTTTTTGGAATATCTGAAATGTCATAATCTATAAAGTACGTATCCATGCAAATTCTCCTGGCAGCAGTATTTATGCATCCTCTCATTCCTTCATACTTTCATCTGGTTTTTGCCTTCCTGTGCCACAACATGCTCCTAAGAGCAGTGGCCTCTATTACGAGATGAGCTTCCCTTCTACTCAGACATATGGGAATCAAGCCAGTCTTGGTAGTTCTGACCTATGTATCCCTTCCTGGCCATCTAATCACACATGTAATAAACCTTCTTTCTCACTCTCCCACTGTGTGAAGGGCTAAGATACATATTTGCCACTCTGTTCCACATCATACTAAAAAAAGCTCCTGCTGGCACCATAAAAGCAAACAAGTAATGTAAACTTGACTGAGGGTGAAGTAATTCATATCAGTCTCTACAGGGAGGCAGAGCCAAATTACAACTCATCAGTCAAAGCTACTAAGTGAAGGGAAAGAGTATATTTGAAACAGCTATTAAGATATTTAGAACTGTAACAGCGTAAATTCACATAAATAATCCTGTCACTTACATGCACTCGCCCTCCATTAAGCAGAAATGCTCTCAGCAATTAGGAAAAGCTAATCTACTGCAAAACTTCTTTGTCAGTTTTTGGAACCTTGTCCATCATTACTGTTTATGTTGAGTCCTCTCGGCTCAGTCCATCACCTCTTACCTTTTGCACACAGGATTCATTTTTTAAATGTTACTTTAAAAGCTTTTTAAAAAGGAATATTTTTGTATCTTTTTTTTTAATTGAAATGCAGGAAAGTATGGATTTTTAAGAGATTTCAGGAGGAAAAACTTGTCCTGAAGAAACAAATACTTTCTTTTTCTTTTCTGTCTAACCCTGTATCAGAGCTATTACTTCTGGGTTTGGATACTTAGCATTCAGGTCTCCTGTCAACAATTTCACCATAACCAGGAACACAAGCTTACAAATCTTTCATCAATACTTTCAGACACCACTCTTTCTTCATTTCTGTAGAGGCAGAAGTCAAGTACCTGAAAGCTCTATTCATGTCACATACACACATTTGTTCATCAGAGCACACTTCTATTTACTTTTTTTCCCTTTCACTAGCTGTAATGACATGGAGAATGGTCTTTTCTCTTTTCTAGATGGAATGGGCCGAGTCCTTGCTCAAGATGTATATGCAAAAGACAACCTACCACCATTTCCAGCATCAGTAAAAGATGGCTACGCTGTCAGAGGTAAACACTTACTTTGCGGACAAGCAGTATAGTGTCTGTAAAAACACTATAACATGTTAGTTCACCCAGTTTAGATCCAGCAATGGTTATTTTGGTTGAGATTTGATTGAGATTATTGCTGAAGTCATAGTTAGGTAAAATGCAGCTGTCTTGAAGGAAGACCATAAAGTTGAATTCAGATCTTTTGAGTGGATATATATATACACATGAGCAAATGTACATCCATGTGTCCTCATAGTCATGTACCTGTGTTGCTAATGAGCTTCTTGGAAACATAAAGAATTCAGGAGAGTAACAGAACATCTCTTTCTGATTGACAGATTCTTCTTCTATTCCTCTGTTGTTGATTTAATCAGGAATGTTTTATGTATCTGTTACTTTGTTGAACTGTCACAGTTCCAGCTTCCTGTTTGTGAATTATTTTATGATTGTGTTCAAGAATTATCAAAAATACATACATACTCTTAAGGAGGCAACTCAAAAGAAAAATCTCATTTTTACTTTGAAAATATTGGAGTTGCTGTATATAAATAAAATGAGTAATGTGACTTTATGGAGCAACCCATGAGTGGTTTCCCAGAAGACTGGAATCCATCCTCTGCTTTGCCACTAGATGCTGTGTGATTCTGAGCAAGTTGCTTCTCTGTGCATCAGTTTTTCCCTTTGTACAGACTAATGATATTCACCTCAGATGTCTATGGAGGAAAATTAAAATATATGTGATTGAACATTATGCTCTTAGTGATTTCATAGTAGTAGGGGTTGAATCATCATAACACTATGCTGAAATGTGAACATAATAGCCAGCTTTCTTCTAGGGACATGAAAATATCTTTTTGTTGCTGGCAGCTGAAACAATGGAAAGCAACTGTCCATGAAATAGACTGTTTGCAAACCCAGGGAATGAATGTAGTCCAACAGCTTCCCTGGGGATTTCCCAGAAAAATAAAATTACAGGTTTACAAGACAACTTTGACTGTAGCTGTCTGTCATCTGTGTGTGTGAGAGATAGGCAGACCAAAATGACCAGTAATAGCAGCGATGGAGCACAGATGTAGCCAGAGAAATACAGGTAATATAATGCTGAGAAAAGATGAGAGAGGGAGCTCTGAGTAGAATGCTGAGGGCTGAGTACCTTGGGACTCAGTAAATGCTGTCTTACAACCCAAGTGTTACAAGATAAGGGAAAGCACAAGTACAATCTCAGTAAACACAAAGAATGATCAGAATTACCAGGAATGCTGTCTTCAACAACTTTTATCACAACCAGCATACAAGATCCTAATTTTGGTGGTGGATTCAAATAGATCAACAGTAAAGTCCATGAATGCATCCAGAGGAGGGCAACAAAGCTGCTGAAAGGGCTGGAATGAATGTGCTATGAGGAGCAGCTGAGGACTTTTGGTTTGTCTAGCTTGGAGAAAATGAGGCTAGGGCATGATGCTGTTGCTCTCTACAGCATCCTGAAGAGGGGCAGTGGAGAGGGAGGTGATGATTTCTTCTTCCTGGTATACAGATGCATGGTTCAAAGCTGCACCAGGGGCGTTTTAGACTGGAAATTAGGAAGCATTTCTTTACTGAGAGGGTGGTCAAACACTGGAACAGGCTTCCTGGAGAGGTGGTCAATGCCCCAAACCTGTCAGTGTTTAAAAGGTATTTGGACAATACCCTTAAGAACATGCTTTAACTTTTGGTCAGCCCTGAAGTGGTCAGAGTATTGGACTAGATGATCATTGTAGACAACTGAAATATTCTGTTCTATTCTGTTCTTTTCTTACTGTTCTTTTCGACCTGCTATCTTGGGATATAAGAAACAAAGGTTGTAGGCAAAAGTAATATTGACTACATTAATGGATATATTTACCAAAAAAATGAAGTATTACCCTTTAGCCATATAAACCTGTCCCTGAAATCTTGTCCACTTTTTTCAAACTATTTCAGTTATTCATCACCTACAAACTTTGTCTCAACATCATTATTAATGGGGGAATAAAATCTAATTCAGTAAAATTTTATCATGTTTAAAATAATTTAGCTATTGGGGATTTTTTTTCTCTTCTTTTGCTGCATCATCCCAGTGCATTTGGTTTGTCAACTGTATTCGGTAGTGTTATATGCATTATTCAAAGACAAGTAGTTCAAGAATCCTTTTCCACTTTCCTATTTTAGAGTTTGTTCTAAAGCTCATAGATAAGATTGTTTGATGGGCTTTTAAACTTAAGTTAATCACTAGTCTTCAAACATGACTAAGTACCATAGATCAGCAGCAGCAGCAGCGTTGCAGCTGATGTATGAGTACAAATGTAATAAATCATTATAAAGATTGAATGGGCATCCTTCCTGAAAGCAATTACTCTCAATATGGTAAGGTTATCTAGCTTTTGAAATAAAACAGAAGGTACTACGATAAAGGTTGTCACTGATAAGACGTCATCTCTGGGAAATCAGCTTTTGACAGTTACAGATTTAAAATTAATTTAATTTAAATTAATTAAAAGACGTATTTAAATGTGGTTGTATGAACCCAGTTTGTCAACACTCTTGACAGCATGCCTGCTGTGCTTGGACAGAGTAGCTTGTGCCCCATACATTTTTTACACCATGGCAGAGCCTATAATACCACTAGTGCAATTTGCTGAAGGACCTTTGAGGCGGGCAGAAGCTTAAACTTTGTTGTCCCTATAAAAATATAGATTTGGCTAAATTGGAATTCCTGGAGACTTTCAATGATCTCTGATTTTTAATTTTCAGAATGGCTTCAGTGAAAGCTATAAGGTAACTAGTTCAGTGCTACCTCCTAAAATTACCAAAAGGAACAGAACCCAGACTTCTAATGTCGCAGTCCAATTTGCATTGGTGCAATTGGAGCAAGAAGCTCTTGGTGCCCTAGTGCTCTTCAAAAAATGCCAAACCTGTATATTCATCTACTCAATCTGTAACCATTGCGCTTGTCCATGTTTTCCTCCAAAGGCAGAATTAGAATCTAGAAATGCCAATATTCCATTGTTGTCTAGATAAAAAATACGTAATACACTTACTAAATATATGATTCCCCTGTGTAAGTTTCACATGGAAGAAGATTTGCTCACTGTGGACATTTTTATAAAAATAGTCTCATGAACACTCTTAAATGTACTTCCTCCTAATCTCCTTTTATTTGATTCTATACTTCTATACTGCCCAGAAATTTCCAGTTAACAGTACTATAGAACCTGTAATCTTCAAAGTAATAAACACAACTTAAAAGGACCTAAAGCATAAAACATCTATAACCTTTCTCGTGCTAACACTGAAGGACTGAATCTTAGATCATTCTTTGGTTCTCCTTAATTTCTAATGCCATTGTTTGTTTTGGTTCAGCCTTTACCATTTGTATTGTCCATCTTAACAGCTGCTGATGGCCCAGGAGATCGATTCATCATAGGAGAATCCCAGGCTGGTGAGCAGGTGAGCACAGTGTCTTTTCTCTTTTTATTTTTAAGGTATTTTTCTTTTGTAAGATATTGCTTTGTATGTTTATAAGCCTTGCTAACGCTCGAAAACTTAATATTCTTGGAGGTGGCATGAAGTAGGACACAGCTGTACCTAGCCTCCTGCTATGTGCCTTGGGACATGAGTTCAGAAAGTGAGGTCGTATGGTTACATAAGGAACTAAAAAGGATATCCCAAAATACTTCAGAGCGTTGTGCTGACATGTCTGATAGGAGTACACACAGTAATGTTCTGCCCTAGTGCAGTGTTAGAGGACATAAAGTCTCTAGTGGCGTAACAATTCATAAACAGAGAAAAGCAAGATTTACCCCCTTCTTGCTGACAGATTTTAAAAGTGATGTCAGCCCAGTAAGCATTTCCACAAGCTGCCTGCATATGTCACACCTGCAAAACAAAGCATAAGAATTTTATATGAAGCCTTTAAAGGTAGGTAATGATCAGAACAATCTTGAGTCTGCCTGGCAACATCCTAGTTTGCAGTATGGCTCCTTTTCTATTTGTGTAATCAAAACCGTGTTTGTGCACCTTACCTGATAAGTGGATTGAGTTTAAGAGCAAATCAGAGCAGCACCCATTCATGACCCACTGTGCTGTATAAGTATTCATGAATGGACACTATCTGAGGTTTGCTCTCAAACTCAAGAGAACACTTGATAAAGTTCCTTTACTGTGTTGATATGAAAAAAATCAGTTACATTCAAACGCTTTTTTATTCTGTCAGTTTAATTGTACCTTATTTTCAGGAGAGCACGAGTTAATCCAGAATGTTTCTCCAGCTATTTCAAGCTGCAGTTTATAATTCTGTGTATTGTAAATGAAATGATGCAGAAATGAAATAAGTAACAGGCAAAACAAAGGATTGATCGATTTTAATGAGGATTTTACAGTATGGCCATTTTGACTGCTAAATAAAAAAGTCTCCAATAAAAGTGATGCATTTCAAAAGTCGTTTCAGGTTTCAGAGGTATTGCTGGTTGCAGAATTGTACCCTTTTTTTTTTAAATGGAATTGCACTGCCTCTAAATGGATAATAAGGGTTTAATTTGGCTAATCATGATAGATACAGAGAACCATGAAAGTAATTTTTGCTGTAGTTCCTATCCATCATCATGAATTATACTTTGATCTAATAGACATTTTTTCAATACTGATATTCATGTGAATTTAAACTAATGAATCTGTTACATAATATATGTAAAATTACTTTAAATACCAAAAAAAGTAAACTAATGCATTTCACCTGCATTGGATTTTTTAGCCCTTCTGTCTGCATTTTCAAGTATTAGACGAGAATCCAAAGGACTGAGAACTATTTCTACAACCATTTTTATGGTCACTGTAAAATAGCAAGAACCAGCGGAGCAACCTGCTGAATTATCACTCCTGTCATTAGTCAGCTGTCATCAATATTACCATTTCACTAGTTAAAAAATATCACAGCACAGTGGTGTTTAAAAATTGTCCTGTTGAAGCTGTGCTTAATGGGGAGGACTGCCCACAGGTCTAGAGGGTTTCAGTGTCCTAATCAGTTTGCACAAAGGATAGAAGGACAAATGGGAACTTGCTTCCCTCCTACAAAATTCAAGAGCCCACAAATATATCTCTGCAGGGACAGTCTGTCCTCCCAGATTAATGGGAATGGGAAACCTCTCTGGCAGGGAACAAAAATTGGGTAGGAGGAGGCATGCGGAGAGGGAATAATTCTGGAAGTACCAGTGGTGAGTTAGAAAAATGAAGTTGTTGACCTCTGAATAATTGGTCAAAGTTTTTTTCTTGGGACAGCACATCTTCAGGTTCATCTCCTTCCCAATAAATTATTTATAGCCTTGGAAGGCTCCTCAGTCTTATTTCACCCTTCAGTCACTCTCAGCAGCAGCATTCTGCTTTTCATGTTACAGACCAATTAACAGAATGATTCACAGCAGGGAGTTCAAAATAGGTTTAGATTTGGCTCCTCCTGTAGGGAAAAAGGTTATGTAAATGCTACATAGAGAGGAAGAAAATGGGACTAAGAGTTGCAGAGAGGCCACGTAGCCAAGTGGGACATTTCTACATCAATCTGTAAATTGTGTATTTTCTGATTTCCACTTGCAGATGGTCGTGTTTATGTTAACACCCGTTTTTTATTTCGTATTGAGGATGCTTTGAGGAGGTTAGGGCACATTTGAGAATACTCGTCACAAGCCATCAACGTGGCCTCTGTGGAAAAAACTAAGCCATGGGGAGCAATGATTCTCTTCCTATAGACTGTCATAGCTGGAGCTTCGCATTTCCTGGAAGACTTTCTAAAGACGTTTGTAAAAGGTGTTGTGACTAACCAGCTATAACACAGGATGGAAAACAGACATTTTTCATCTTTCTATTAACGTGGGCCTTTTTGCTGGAAGGTGTATGCATCATTGTAAGTCACGCAGGAGAGGTGTAATCATGTGCAAGAGAAAAATGCCCAAGTTGAGGGGCTGTGCTTGGTTGATTATTTCTGGTTTTTATTTATTGACTAACATTAAATAGATTATCAGTGATGAAGGCAAAGGACAGAATATAGTACTGCCCTATTCCGGGTACATGTGACATAGCAAAGGCCTTTAAAAGAGCATCTGTAAAATTGTTACACATTAATATGCTTTCTGAGAATGGATCATTTCTTTATCTTCATAGTCTCTAGCACAGAATAAAACAGCAAATCTAATGGTTAACTTTTGTTCATAAAGTTAATCTGATCAAATTCTCAAAAGGACAAAAAGGAAATTAAATATATGAGCAACCAATTCTAAAAGCAATTGTTACTGTATCATAAATTTGTTTAAATGATTCACATCATTACACCTCAAAAAAATTAATTCAACTAGTAATAAACTCCAAAAGCATGAATAGTTACAGCACATTTTATCACCATAGGCACTGATTTCTGTTGGAGTCCTAGACATTTTGTATTCTTTGAGATTCTTGAGGCCCGAGACCCACATTTTTTAAATAGAATTTTTTAATGCAATACATTTTTCCTCTAAAAGTTGTCAGTAAAGTCATCAATACTTCAGTAAGTTCAAACCAATATTTTATGTGCCTATAGACTATATCTACAATTATATGCAAAAAGCCTACCATAATCCAAGGCACAAGCTTTGCCTTTTGCGGTATTTGTTTTTAAAAAAATTAAAATAACACACTAGACAAGATTATTTTCACTTCAAAGCATCTTCACTGTAAATGGCAGCATCTCACCTATTGATCCACAGCTCCTTGCATGGTATGTGGTGAGAAATAAATAAGTTGTGGGTTTTTTAATATTATTTTTAAGTCATCTGTTTTAGATGCCTACTCTGGGATAACATGAGTCTTGCCCTAAAAACACACTAACCATGACATATGGCAAGTGTAATTTTTTGGGGGGTGTTGTGGGGTTTTTTAGGGTTTTTTTAGCATTTTATTTATTTTCTCCTATAAGGACATCAGATTTCCATTACCCTTAGAAAAGGGTCAGCTCCAGGCTCAGTTGTTACTTGAGATACACATGACATAGCAAGTAAAAACCATTTACAGCCTCTCCATAGGGCTGCTGTCCCAGTGAGCAACCTTTGAAATACACATTTCAAAGAAAGACACTTATTTCAGAGGTTATGACAGTTTTGAAATGGAGTAGAAGAATGGGCAAGGCAAACACAGCTTTGCACAGCCGAAACGTTGGCCACTGGTCTAGAATTTGCAGACGTCTTAACAGCCTCCTGTCAAAAGGCATAGAGTAAATGATTGCTTGGGCAGTACCACTTGCAGAGCTGTGGGATGCTATCAAATATGTGCTAATCACAGTCTGAGATGTCCTGGACATACTCCAATGCTGCATATGAAATATAGAGTCAGTCTGGACATGAATTATACATGTGACACGTACAGAATATGTTGGCCTGATCACAGCTGCGTAGCTCTGTGTGTAGCACATGTTCACTAATAACACTAAAGCCTAAATAAGATAGGCTTACTGAAGTGCTGCGGGGAGGAAGCACTGATATTCCAGCAATGAAATCTCAATCATCATACCAGCTGCTTTTAATTACATTTGTTTTGAAATATTTTTCTTTTACTTATTTATTTCTTAAGTGGCTATGATCAAATTACAATTTTACTCTAGATTTTTAAAAATGTGTATTAAAATAAGTTGCTTGGTAAGAAATTTTATTAAAACCATGCCATTTGTTTTATCACGTTCTTCTGATATTTTTCTATGCTTTGTATTGCTTCTGTTGAAACTTTGTAATGTACAGTGACTTTACATAATTGTAGAATATTATCAGTTTTAGGCTTTGCTAAACTGACTCTCTCAAAGAGAGATACTCCGTGTGAGCTAGTGTTGAGATGTCTCTCAGTATGAGGAAATCTGCTTTAAAATGAAGCAGCTGGTTACATTACTTACAAGCTGCTGGTTTTCCATATATAGTGTGGTGGCAAAACAAAACAGAGCAAAAAACCAACTAAACCAAAAGAAAGAAATTTCAGCCCTGGGGACCAGAGTAATCTGCAAAAATATTTATGTAAAGAGAACTTCTAGATTTTTCCTCATGTAAGTTTCTAGAAATCACCACCTAACTGTCACATTTCTGAGACAGTTATTTTTCTGAGCCGACCAGAGAATCACTATATTGCTACTTCTGAAAGTTATTCTTGTGATAAAAATCTAAGAGGAAAAATCTGAAGCCACTTAAAATGTGAGCCAGATCTGAAGCAATGACATATTGATCTTTAAATACATTGGAGTTTTTACCTGTTAATATCACTACCAGTGCATTAAAAGTCATGCCACAAATAAGAATTTTGGTCTTTCAGATTATTTCCATGAAGTTGAAATGGTTTGAGATATTACTTTTCAAAAGTAAATTAATTTTTGTTTGTTTCTTTTTCAGCCAACTCAGACTGTGATGCCTGGTCAGGTAATGCGTGTTACAACCGGTGCTCCAATTCCATGTGGTGCTGATGCAGTGGTGCAAGTGGAAGATACAGAGCTCATCAGGGAATCAGATGATGTGAGTCACAAGTTAAAACACGTTTTTCTTTTGCGTGCAGCAGAGAATGGCTCATGTTACAGTCCTGTCTATGAAAGATAGTCCTACAGAAAAGCTCTTCTGTTAGTCAGAAGTTTGAAGATTTTCACACAAGTTCCTAGTGGCAATTCTACTCACTTTTTGTGAGTACGGTGGTAAGAATACCACAGACCCTTCTGTCCTGACACTGTTTTTTCGCCACAGTAGTTGAATGCTGACATCAAAGTAACTGGGAGCATGATTTGAGGGAAAGGCAAATGCCTCCTGGGGATCCATAACTACAGTCCAATTTGAATGCCTAGTATATTCACATTTAAAAATACAGAGCAGTGGTAATCAGACATTATCTTTTCTTCTTTTGTACTGAGATCACATTTAGCAATAGAGCAATCTTCTTTATATTTCAAGATCACACTGAAACTCAGCAAGATGAGAACTTTAAAATTTGTCCTAAACTCACCAAGTAAGAAGGGGAAAAGTTTTCTTAAAAATACATACTGATCTCAGAATAATACATTGAAATGTGACAGTGCAGCATTACTGTTGATGTAATTGTAGCTGAATATGATTTTCTGTGGGAAAGTGAACTGGTTTAAGTGCAACAAAATCCATAGAATGACTTGGATTATTTTGAACTGTGCTATGCAGATGGTTCTGAATTATCAGAGTTGGTCTTGTTTCAGCAGAGGTGAATTTGGTGGTTTTGGGAGAATATGTCTTGTGCATATAACTTACAACAAATGCATATGTTTAGAATAAGGGGTTTATATAATGGGGTAGTAAGGGCCTCCAGATTTTTTAAACCTTAACTAAGTTTTTTCAATAGACCTCTGTGCTCCTTTAAAATGAGAAAATTACCAAATTTAAGACCTCAGAAAACCAGGAAATGGATAAGGTGCATATTCCCACAGAACACAGTATTAACTGTTTCATTTGAACAGACTTTCCAGCATATTAATATATCATATTAGCACTCTAACTTATGGATGCTGCAAATACCACGAAAAAAATGAGTACCGTAGTACTAATTCTGTACACACAGTTGTCTTAACAAGGTACAATATGTTTTTTGGTAAAGCACAGGAGCTGTCTGTAGACAACTGTATCCCAAACAGTCCATCTTAGACTTTCTTCGTATTCAAAAAGTTCACTTACCCAGCTGTGATTTCAGGACACCATCATCATATTTGCCATCACCTGACAGATTTTAAGACAAGAAGGTACATCTCTTATTGATACAACTTCAGAGTTCAGTTTTGGACTGAAGTGTGTGCATGGTTCTCTGCTCAAATCAGTCTTTGCTCCTCTGCTGATGTTCTGACAAGCTATTTAACTTCGCCGTGTCTCTGCGCTAGCATTGCAATTGCAGCTGGGGTGTAAGCAGATGAATTCTAATCTTCAAAGCTGATGAAGACAGCAAAAATGGAAACATAGTCTCATGAACCTTTCTCTTGCTTTCTTACTGTAAATGCACAGACTTTTTTTATATCTGATGAAGTCAGCAAGCTGTCTAGGCTGGCCTTCTTCTAACAGAGAATTTATTCAGTCAGTCCTGCTTTGAGGTTACAGATATATATGTGTAGATTGTATCTTCCTGTAAAGCACCATTGCCTTCCCTGCTTGTTAATCATTCCATGAGCCTTACTGAGCAAGTTTTCTGTCCCACCTCATCATGAGAGGACTATAACAACTGCAGAGAAACATACATGATTACCTGTTATTTTTCTACTTGTTCTTTGGATTACTGCTTCTTGGATACCACTTTTCCTGTGCATGTTCTTTGCATGTGAGAGCAGATTATTTGGCTATGTGCTTAAACTCTGACTTTTTAGTTAATGAATGGTCAGCCACCACCAGCTTTCTTTTCCTTCCTGTAAGGGTGAGATAGAACTCTTCAGTTTCTACTTGTCCTTGATGATGCCACTTTGCTAATCCTGTACATAAAGAGTTAGTACAGTTTAATTGATAGGGTATTTTTCCTCTCCTTTTTCATGCCTGGGTGGCTACATATTTCAAGAATATTTTTCTTTTTAGTCTGAAGAACTCCTTCAGGGCTGGGATTTAACTGAAATGAAATTTCTAACATCTGAAAAATGTTCTTCTGAAAAGAGAGAGAGTACTTTTAAAAGGAGCTCCTTGACCTCTAGTTGTGGTAGCAGTATTTAAATATCATAGCAAGCATTCCCCAAATGACTGTAGAAGTCACAGGGCTGAAAGGAAATATATCTATCCATCAGGAAGAAAAATTCTCATTGGCTTGCCAAATGCACAGGCATTGAGAAACTGGTGCTTGCAAAAACACGTCTATACCCTTTTTATTTTGAGTTTTTATGTGTCTTTTACAGCTTCTGATGGAGATAAGGGAGATAAAAAGACATCCTGAGCACCAGCACAGACAATTTTGACACTAGCAGCTAAAAACAGTCTCTTCTCTTACAGAAGAAGAGCAGGTATAAAAGAAACAGAATTTGCATTAACAGCATATTTTGAAAATGCTATGGTAAAGTAAGAAATCTTTTTTTTTTTCAGGGTAGATATTTCTGTTCTTCATTTCCTGGTTTTTGGGGGTTTAAATTTATCCATTTTCACTGTAGGTAAACAGAATCACAATCTGTAACAAGAGGTTCGTTAACTTTAGCTTTGGGGCCTTTAGTTTAAAGCTGTTAGTTTGAACTCAGAAATGCAGCCCATGTCACCTTTAAGAAAAGGGATACGTTCCAGTGTACTACACAACACTATTGTTCCTGTAAAAAATCCAAGTTGACGGTGACATGCTGTGTTTGTCTTGTAATGACAATGTCTGGTTTATAACTTTGAGGTACTTAGAAGAGTCTTTTTTTCAAGGGCTAAGTATGAAGTACTATGTGATAACGTAAAAACAAAATCTGTTCTCGTCTAAGTGTAGATTTAGTGCTACTGGCAGGCTGGCACTACCTCAAAGCTGAGTGTATATGTCATTAACTCGTAGGGCTTATAAATTAAACATGAGGAATCTTAAGTCATGTGCCATTTATTGGCATTGAATGAATCACCAAACCATTGAAATTCTGAAGAAGTAAAGACAAATATTAAAGTAAGCATCAGACTTTTCAGGCCACTGTCTCTTGTTCACAGTAAATAAACATGATGAATAAGCCTTTCTCTGATTTGTACAAAACTCTCAGGTAGGAGTTTCCACTACAGGAATCTTTATGGAAATCCTGAAACAGTTAGAGCATATAGCTTCTTCCTGACTTTCTGTGGATGTAATGGCATATTGTCTGTCAGGCTAATGCTCGTTCTGAAATGCCATCTTTGAAATTGTACAAGCAGACAAGCAGATCAAGTCGGCTAGGAGGAGTAGAAGGAATTCAGTCAGTATACCAGACAAATAATATATCTGACATAACATAGGAAAAATACATAAACACAGGGATCATTAAGAAAAGAAGGTAGAACTATATATTCAGTGCTGCTCCTTCCCTGATGTGCTTATCAGAGACAGAATTTCTTATAGAGCTGTTCACTTTTTAGCACATATTGCATTACAGTCTTGACACACATATCAGGATAAAAATGATGATGCTTAAACTGTAAGGTGTCAGTGTATGGTAAGCTGTGTAGACTTCTGAGAAATTAAAGCTGATGGATCTTTTTTAAACAGCCCAGCTGACCATATTTAATCTCATTTTTGTAGGGCACTGAAGAACTAGAGGTTCGAATCCTGGTGCAGGCTAGACCAGGCCAAGATATCAGGTATGTAAACAGTCTACTTTATAAACAGTAAAATACCTCTGTAAGGAATAGAAGGACTGGTGATTTTTATAGTCATTGTTTGACTGTAAGTAGTACAGACATTTTGACAAGCTGACTAATGAACATCCCTGGACACTCCTTACCTGGAGAAGGACCAATCAAGAAAACATACTTTCTATCTCATGCTGGTTTTCTTTCATTTTTTTTCTGTGCTATGTTTTTCAGACCTATAGGACATGACATTAAAAGAGGTGAATGTGTGTTGGCTAAAGGAACTCACATGGGTCCGTCTGAGATTGGTCTCTTAGCAACTGTTGGAGTAACTGAAGTAGAAGTTAACAAGTTTCCAGTGGTTGCAGTCATGTCAACAGGGAATGAGGTAAGAAAAGTGTGGTTAGAATCAAGGTCTGAATTACTGTATCTTCTTCGGTACAGGTATAGTTTTTTGGGTAGTGGCTTCCACCCTTTTCCCAAGCAGACTCATTTTTAGAGCTACAGCTCATGCTGACATGAGGTATTTTTGTGAGTGGTCAACCTATAATCAGCTGCTTGTGTTTTCTTCCTCAAGGGCTCTGTCACAAGTCTCACACTGTCTTTGCCAAAATTTTGGTAATGTACCCAACCAAGTACCAGCTGCTGCCAGGAAGGGAGGACCTGTGGGGTAGTCAGGGTTGTAATTCATACTGGCAGTCAAAATTGGAAGAGTAATTTCTTTTGAGCAGGACTCCTCTGTAGCTCTAGTGCAAATCGCAGATAACCCATCTTTGAAAACTGAATAGTACTACCAAATGTCTTGCTGTAGTATTGTGCCTTAATAGGTTTTTATTAGTGCCACGTGTTGAAACCCAGACGCTCTCCTGTCGGTAGAAGTCACGACCAGCTTCCTAATTGCTTTGTCTTAATGATATCAAAAAAGTAGGCTCAAGATTAAATTATTTTACTAATTTTACATATGTTGAAGGTTGACCGTGGCCAGCAGCTAAG
Organism: Ceryle rudis; assembly: GCA_033439905.1. NCBI lineage: Eukaryota > Metazoa > Chordata > Aves > Coraciiformes > Cerylidae > Ceryle > Ceryle rudis. The sequence continues at coordinate 42,868 of JAAGNO010003275.1, read as the reverse complement.
CACCCACGCAGCTGCTCACTCATTCCCTCCCACAGCAGGATAGAGAGAGAATAGGAAGAGCAAATGCAAAAGAACTTATGGGTTGAGATGAAGTCAGTTTGAAGTTTAAAGAGAGCATTAAGTTTGACCTGTAATTTTGACTGTCCTTTGAAACAAACTTTTTGAAGTTTGAAGACACAAACATAAGCCAAATACTGTATTCTTATACAGCTTGAATATGTTGCACTTTGAAAGCTTTTAATATGTTGAATTTTGTCATCTGGAAGTGTCCTTATAACTTCTACAACCCCAGTCAAGGTTACTCTGTGACTGCTGGGTAGTGTTGGTGGCTGAGGCCAGCCCTGCTAGGACAGACAGAATCTTGCTAGATTTCATAACGTAGTCAGGGACTGTTCAGGAAACAAACCACTAACTGAAGAACAAATCTAAAGAGCAACAAGGATTACAGGTGATGATTTTCTGAGTAGTATCTTCTGTATGGCTGAATGTTCTTGTATGTCATTGAAGGCTCCTTTCCTTATGCGGAAGCTCTATTATGTGTTAAAAAAGGTTCTGCACAGTGGATTTCTTAATCATCCTATGGAAATCTTTACAGATATAAAGCTGTTAGCCACAGCATCAAAATTTAGACATGCTCCGCTTTTGGTTAATCTCACTTTACTACCTAAGACTATTGCTGTATTTTTGACAGATGATGATTATTATTATTATCATTTACCTCCTGTCAATATTGCATTGTCATTCTGTGTCCTAGAAAGAATTCCTAATATATGTAAAATACATGTTTACATATGTATTTTTTGTAAGTGATCTTCCAAAATATGTAACACCTGTAAGGCAGTTGCCATGATACAATCTTGAAAGGAAGCTTTTCATCCAAAACAGTAATTGATATAAGAACCAAACTTTAAGTTTCTGTCTATTATTCTGATACTGATTGTTGTATTTAAAAAACATCTTTATTGGTAAGTAGACAACAAACTTCAACTTTTTTTTAATACTTCTAAATCTGGTGAGCAACATGAGTGAGGTTCCTTTAAAGCCATTTAAATAGAAACATTAACTTTGAAACTTTAAAGTTTATGTTTCTAATGTTTGAGATTAGAAGCCAAGTACTGATAAGGAGAAAGACACTTTTGCAGACATGAGCCAATAGAAGCAAACTAAGCAACATGGAAGATTGGACTACACAAGCACATTGTATATCTTATTAATTTCAATTCACTAAATCACTTTACACATATATTTTATGCTACGTGTCTAAGAATATCCTTTCCAATCTGAAGAATAAAATTCTCACTTATGTAAAGGCACAGTATTCCAAGTAGACGGACTGAAAGTGTTTCTGGTTTTATAGCTACTGAATCCTGAAGATGACCTCTTGCCAGGAAAGATTCGGGACAGTAATCGATCAACTCTCCTAGCTACAATCCAAGAACATGGCTATCCAACAATCAACTTGGGAATTGTGGGAGATAAGTAAGTACCACACGTTAGTAAAGATGTCACTTCATATTCATGCGGTGCACTTTACGGCATCCATGGTAAAAAATACCAGAGAAAATGTCACTCACTGCAAGTGTCAGTGTTGTGATGGGGCACATCTTGAGAAGTAGTTTTACTCTTTTCATTAGATAAATAAATAAGTCTGCTCTAGTATTAAGAGGAATTATTTGTTAGAGTTTTTACTGAATGGTGTTTATCTTGTTTTGCCATTTGTTTGTTGAAACATCTATTACTGCTGCAAATTGAAGTTATTGCTGCGGTATCATCACAAGCACCATATTTACTACATGTAAGGGGAGACAATTCTACAGCAACAATACTTTTTTTCTGATCCAATAAAGAGAGAACTTTCTCTCAGAGTTTATTTTCCATGCCAAAATTAATTTAGAGTATAACACTTTGTCAGATTCTGAGTACCTGTCTTTTGGGGGTGGCCCCGCTGCTGGGTGTTGCTCAGCATTTCCAGAAATATGCCGAAGAATTTAAAAGAATCAGCTGTTTTTTCCTTTACTGGTCTCTCTACTGTGATTGCCACAGGGTAGTACTGTGTTATCAGTCTTTCCATTCATCTGACGGTGATTATTCCTTGTTTCCCAGTGGTAGCGAAGTCACATCTCCTGTTGAGAGCTCCAGGATAAGTGATTGAAGTGTTCATCCTTTTGTCCTTTGCAAGACTGTGCAATGCCTGTCATCCATGGCATGAGTTTATCAGCATAACATATTTCCTGAGTTTATTGAGCCCTGAAGGCTTTGAACAGTCTTTCTTGTTTCTCATTTTGGGTATCAAACCGACTGACAGACTTGGTTCAACAGGGAGTTGAACCAAGTTCAAGTTGAACCACCTGTTCAAGAAAAAAGGTATTCTTTGTGGGTAGGTAAAAATGAGGCCAGATTAGAAAAAAAAAGAAAAAGGAAATAGTGAATTTCAGCACCCACATTTCACATTGACTGATGACAAATTTCCCAAGCAGGGGGACAAGGTTACTGCTAGGGAATAGCTCATTTCAAAACCAGTCTTCCCTAGTGCAGGTTTCAATACAAAACACCATTAGCTTGATAGAAATATGAAATGGACCAGCCACTGCGTGGTTTTACAGTATGTGTATCAACCCGCATGGTGACTCCAAGAAATGCAGAAGTATTCATGCAGGGAATACGATGCACAGCAACCACAGCAGTTGTTGTGATTTTAAGGAAAGTAAACCCCTCTGGATTCTCACACTACATACTACATCCAGGCATCTTTTTTGCTTCTCTGGACTGGCAAAGTCACTGGTGTTCCACATAGCTATAAATATACAAAACCTCCTATCGTGAATTCTTCCAATTTCAGGTGGAGATTTCATGCAAAGAGATTTGTTTGCACGAAGAAAAAAGTTTTCATGAAACTCATGAGATTGTTCTTTCCAGAAATGGTATCAAAACATCCTGGATTACTAGGTTGTCTTCTGTATTACAAGGACTTTTTTAGACTTTAAAACACAAGTAGAAAAGTTCTAAAATAATTATATCCAGAGATCAGGTTCAGATTTCCCTATCTGAGAAAAAAAGAAAACAGCCATAAAAAGGATGTTAATCATAGTCAGCTCCTAAGAGTCATCCCCACATAAAAGGATTGGCAGGGTTTCTGTTCAACAAAATATCAGAGGTGGAACTTTTTGCCACCTGCATGACTGAAAGTTACTGCTATTGTCATCAACATTACTGTCAACATCCACTTAAGTACTGTCATTAACCCCATTAACAATGAGTTAATCCAATGGAAAAAGATGCTTTCCTCTGAATATCTTTCTGGTATCACCTCTGGCAAAATAGAATATAAAGATTCTTTGTTCTTTATGGCCTTGTCCTGACCAATTAGGTACAGTCTCAACTTTGCTGTAAAGTCAACATTGTCAAATGGAGAGGTCACAGTGCAAAACTGTAGCTATATACTCCGTTGCCTTCAGGACTTTTTCTGTAACCTCCTAGGTATGGTGTGTCTGCGAAGATAATTAATCTTGAAAGCTCTCAGTAATAAATAGCAAACAATTTCAGTGAGATTTAAGGCTCAAGAGAATGTTACTTTTCTACATTTCATTTTTCTATATTTTTGAAAGTATTTTTTGTGACCCTTTTTTACTTGTTGGATGCTAGCTGAAAACCAACCAGTAAACTTGCCTATCTGTCAAGGGCAGACAAGTGTCTGCAGCTTTGCTTTCAGTTATGAGAAAGGCTTATACTTCTGATTCCTCCCTATTAAAATGTTTTCTCTGTCTTAAGATAGTATTACCTTGGCAAATGTAATGAGAGTTCTTTTTAAAATTTCAGTTTCATGCTTGGAGAGTCATTTCTGCCAAGGTAGTTACTGTAGCTCATAGAATAGAAATAATGAGCCTCCAATTGTAGAGTGATTTTGTACTTTGCAGTAAGTTTTGAAAGAATAATTTGGTGCTGCTGACTTAAAATCCTTCTCACATGATACCAGGATTCTGTCTTATCAAGTCTTCTGCCATTCTTCTCTCACTCACAGGCCCAATCCATGTATTTACTACAAAATGCATCGACAGCTCTGTTGCAATCAAAGGGGGAAATCTGAATATGCAAATTAGTACAATAATAACTATGGTAATAATTCATTATGTAATAAAGCTACTAAGAGAATGTTGCCCATATGGATATTTCAGTATATATCCTTTGAACTAACATGACTGATTTGATGGAGTACTATGGCACTTGAACAAATGTAAGACTTACCAGAAAGATCTTATGAAAGGTATGATTTTGACATATTAGTTAGCGTGTTTATAGAAAAGACAAACAATCCTTCAGTGTCTGTTATGTGTTGGTTTTTTTTCTATTTCTTTTTGTTTATACATTTTACGTAGACTAAATTTTACTGTATGTTTAATGGGAGTGTCACTTGCTGTTTACCATAAGCATTGACTGGAGTTTGAGAGAGCAGCTAATAGGGAGCACAGATGAGTATTATTATTCCTGTAATGGGTCAAGTTTTTTAACAAGCATGGAAACTCTGTCAGTCATACATACAGAACTCACATTCAAGCGTAACAGTCGTTTTAGAGTAGTATTTGCAAAGACAAACTTAGAGGTAAGTATTCCTATATTTTATTTCAGCATATGAATCACTCAGGGGTGTTTAGGTGAGAAAGTAGCTTGTCCAGCTGCTTCAAAGCCCACGACTGTGATACATGTACACACATTCCAGTTGAAAATGTAAAAGGATGGAGAAGCACCTGGAATATCTGTCAGTGGTTGCAGACTAATTAGGAGCACTTTTAAAATGCCTTTGTGTATTAATCGTATGTAAAGTTATGTTTTGAACTGTCCACTCAAGTCTCACTGAGCCTGTATTTGTATTTTTAATTGAAACCAATGTTTTATTTCTTTTTGGAGCATTTTAACAGTTTCTAATATTGTCATTGTTTCCATTCTCATAAACTGTATATAGGGCTCATTGTTCAAAATGAGAAAGAGCAAGTTCAAAACACATAGATAAAATCTAGTTAAAAGTATACAAGCAAGCAGTAGGAGAAAAGAACAAACCTGGAAGATGTGAGATAGCTGAAGTTCTGGCTGGCTAGAAACTAAGATTTTCTCTACTTCTGTTCTTAGCATATAAAAAACAAACTGTTTGAAAAGCACACCTCTCTGGATAGAAATGGAAGATGATTAGATAATCCACTTCCAGAACTACTCCAAACACAAGAAACTAATGCAAAACCAAAAAAAGGAAGAACCCATCTGATGTTGTTCTTACTGTTGTGTCTTACATCATTGTCCGAATCACAGAATGACTTGCTAAAAACTGCAAAAACAACTGGCCAGTTAAAACTGGTATTCCAAAGTACTTTTGAGTGTTGTCTCATATAACAAGACCAAGTTAAAAAGGCTTCTGATTTCATTTTCTTTGCTTATAGTCTATAAAATGATTTGGGTTTTTGGAAACCATTGATAAAGAGTTACATCTCTGATCTTATCTGTAGAACTCTTATTAACTTAATTATCAGGATATTTTCTTGTGTCTGATGATTTCATTTGTGTTCTTCTTTGTATCCACTGTTTATTTAAAGTTGCAAAGTTTAGCCCTAGCAAAATCTGCTATAACATGGATGGGCCTGTTTTAAAAAGCCATCTTCTATTTTGACAGTTTTCCTTCTGAGACTGTCTTATTAAACTTGCTAAAGAGTCTTGATCACGTATATAACGAATTAAATTTCCTCTGGTCTTACCTTTGTTTACAAGAGTGCATTTTCCCCTTCTCTATGTTCTTTTCCCTATTTTCTAATTCCCTTATTTTTTTCTGAGAGATATGTGTAGTATTAGCTGCTTCCAGCTGCATTTTCTTTTATGAGCCTGTGATTTCACAATGGCAAAAGAATCTCTCTTATATGTATTAGGAAATTCACATTATCTGCTCAGTTGCTTTAAAAATTCATCATAATAGTTATAAAATCAGTAGCATATGAGAGCTTTTCTACATAAGAAATGTTTAGTTTCCCATTCATATACATCTCTTTTATGACATATTGTTTGACATAGAACTCCTAAGTGACAAGTAAACCCATTAAAATCAACCTTCCTATTGTGACAGAATTACTGTGTGATATCCCTAAAGTAAAGGCTTTGAAAGACGCCCTTCATATTTTGAAAGGGATACTAAGGTCTCATGCAAGGATTTAGTCTGCTTGATTTTTATGTTTGCTATCCAAAACGAGCAATCTTCTGTACTTGTGTGGGTTCCATGTAACTACCAGTGTTATAATTCAGATGGATTATCTGGAGCGGATAGAGAAGAGTGGGGAAACTGCTCTAACTCCAAAATTTCTCATGCAATAACGACTTGGCATATGTCATCATATGAGTTAGAATATGAGTTGTAGGCAGAATTCAGCCACAGAATCCCAGCCTCACCCTGCACCAGTTTAATGTCTGACTTGGATACAATCAAATATACTGAGAGCAGAATTAGTGGTAGTAGTACTATCATTTAACAAATAACTGCAAGAAAAGGCTTGTTAGAGAAAAGACCTTAAATCAAATGTCACTGATAGTTTTTGCTAAAGTGACTTCAGTTCTTGATCAAAAAAGATAGTCTTAGAAAATGTGGTCATGACCTAATGAATCCTGGGACACTGGGTAATGGTTTCATTGTGCTCTCTCAAGAATAATATTCTCCTTTTCAAACAAAAGTGTTTAATATCTGTCACAACTCTTGATAATCGTTAGGGCAAGCTTCAGATAAATGTGACAAGTCCTCTCATAATCGTCATCATAATGCACATATTCAGAAAATGCAAAGAACCATCTGAGCCAAAACAGGGGGAAAAGATAGAACTTGTGAAACAGGACAGTGAAGATCTCAGGGGATCTTCTGCCCCAGTAGTAAACTACATAGTGTGACGGCTAATAAAACTTCATGTTGTAGGGGAGGCAGGTGCAACACATTCGTGTGATTTTCCTCAACACCCAGGCATGGACTTCTTCCTGAATTAGCATTTATAGAATCACAACCCAATAGTAGATCATGACACTAAACAGTAAATAATAAGAGGATAGACTACTATGAAAATCCTCCTATATTTGAAATGGAAGAAATCTATATTTGTTGGAGGAAAATAAAACTACTGTAGTCTATTTTTGAGGCAATTATTAACATTTTAAAAAATACTTGGAGACATAAGTTCTGTTTACAAGAGAACTTCAGCCTCTAGGAGACAAAATATCTCACTTAAATGACTTTTGACCTCCTTAATATCTAGATCATAGAGAGGAAATTGGGTTCCCAAGTGACTAAGAAATTTTTGAGGATTGAAATTTTACTATTAATGCCCTAGAAGAAAACTTGCAACTAATAAAGGCAGTAGATACAGAAAGATCAAAGAAGTGGTGAATGCTGAAGATGGATCACTGTGTCAGCAATATAAATCACTTAGAAAACTGATTATTAATATAACATTGATACAGCCAAGCATGAACATTTCTAGGGCTAAAGAATGTAAGTATAATTTACAGAATGGAGGATTATATCCTGAGAAGTAAAGATTTAAGAGATGAATTGAGAATTGTAGTGAGTTATATGTTAAATACAAGTTCTGGCAATGTATAAAGAGATAAGTAACCTGTAGAATTAAAAGGTTATTTTTGACCTTACATTTATATTCCTAGGACAAGAAAATAACAGTATAGTGTATAGATGAGAACCATTAAAAATTTTTAATGTTTGAAAGATGGATTGCATATTCCATTGGCATCAGAAGTTTAGTTCAACAGCTATTCATGCAAGCTGAGCTGATTACATTCCAATAATACTGAGCCACACGGAGAAGAAACTTTGAATACAAAGTTTCTATTTCAGCAGCAATGGCTAGATATTAAGGTTAGATGAATTCATGCTGTAAATAAAGCATGACTTTAACAGTGAAAGTAATTATTTATTAGTGAACTATATCAAATGCTTTGATAGATGCTCTTTTAAAAGCAAGATTGAATATTTATTTAAATGTGACCTACAGTTCAAACAGAGGCAAGTTGAGGACGATTCCCAGACTATATTAAATACCAAATCAGAGAAAATTATCAAAATAATTTCTCCTGGTTGCAAATAATCTCTTCACTCTTACATCTGAGAAGTAAATTAATTTTCAGGTTATGCTAATGGACAATATGTAGTAGAAGCAAAAACTCAGAAGACCAGTGCCATCAGAACACAGCAACAGTGATCTATAAAGAGAGAATGCCAATCAGAGCTTTGGCTATTTTAATATGTAATGCTCAAATGAATTTGAAACTTTCTGGAAATGTTGACAGGATGCTTTTGATTTCCTTACTTCTGTGTAATTCATTTTGTCCTTTAGAAACATCTGTAGTTTGTCTGCTTTCTTGGAGAAGAACATCGTGAGAGTGAGGTACTCTTAGAGTTTAGCACCTTGCTGGAAAAGGTTCTTGATTTTTGAGACTGCTATCTATAATGTGGATGAGTAAACCAGAACCTGGGGTCTCTTATGAAACCTGAAAGTCTCATATGTCACTTCCTGACACAGTGACCCTGTTTTGAGAAACAAAGACTGACTTTGTTCTCTGATGATGATTAGAAGAACAAATGAGAAACTGGAGCCATTTTAGCAAGTGGTTGTCATGGGAAAACTGTCAGAAAGAAGTGGACATCTAAGCTTATAACATGAGTAGTTTTAATATTTTTCCATGACTTTCAAGCAACATTAGTACACATCTGATCTGACAGCTCTTTTCTATGATGACCTACAAGAAGCACCCAGGCATGGGTTTACAACGTGATAAGGAGGGTTTTTAGATTTCATTTTAGTCGTGTTCATACACACGCATAACAAAATAGCATAGTGCAGACATACCGGCCCAGTCTTCTCATCATATTCCTCAGCCAGACAGGATCTCTGTGTGCACAGAAGTGGTCTTTGAAATGATAGATGGCAGCTGTTGTGTGCAGGATCAGCTGAGCCTGGGCTATGGGCTGGGGAGGGAGGTTGATTTTGTTATATTTAATAGTCCAGACAGCTGAAAAGAAGAAAGGGCTCAGGAGATGCACATTGACAATTCGTGACCTGCTCCATTTCATTCTTGAACATATTATTTTACGTTTTTTTCAAAAGAGACATTTATACATCTTCATCGTAAAGGAAGGTCTTTTTTTTTTTACATTTTGCATTTAAATGTCCTACATTTAAGAGTACAAAAATACACATTTCACCTTATTTCATATTTCTGTTACAAAGGAAGCTATCTAAAAATTATTTTTTCCCAGTAAAATTGATTTGGAAGAAATGCATGTAAAAGGAAATCCTGTCTTTGTCAAACAGGAATTCATAGCAAGACTTTGTCTTAAATAAGGTCCTGATAGCAGTAACTTTCTTAGTTTGGACATTTTTTCTAATACTGCCTCTTGGAGCAGGGTAGCTGGGGATGAAGCTTCTCATGAATGAAGTGGCATCTTTATTGACTATGGAGATATAATATTAGGATAAATATAGCCCTTTCCCCCTTGTAGTCAAGAAGGTAACATTTAATATGCCCTTTCCTGAATGAGAAGCCAGAAAGTGTGAGTAAAAATGGTTCAATGGGGCCCATCTCCAAATATTTTCCCATTATCTGTGGTCCTCTTCTAAAATGTCAAGGTGTTAAACACTTTGTTTCACTTTGTTGGAAGTCAAGAGTAAAGAAGCTTCTCCATAGACTCTGCAAGGAAAGATGAACTATGCATTGTTGGCATGCCCAGTTGAGCTTAAGTCCTTCCATAAGTTCACTCTTCATTGTTGTGAGAAGCCTGTCCAAACTGTAACAGAAAGATGTTCCTGTGCACTCCCTTTCTAGCCCATTGGCTGGCCTTGCAGAGAGGAAGCATTTCCCATGATGATTTTGAGTATTCAGAGCCACCAAGGGGGACACAGTTGGGCACAAATCATCCCTTTCACCCCAGGAGCCTCTCTCCTTCCCTGGCTCTTTATTATACCCCTTCTGCTTCCTTTACCCTCAGGAAGCCAGATGTTTTTAAAGAAGAAGGGACACAGAGCTTCCAGAACACTGCGGAGACAGGCGTACCAGATTGGTGAGCACTGTTTTTAAAACACTTGGGATGTTGAGGCACATGCATGCTCACAGGCAGACTCGACTGGGTGTCTGTCAGTGCAGAGCTTGGAGCACAGATTCTGCCAATGGTTGCCATACAGAAGCAAATGGTGTTTTATTCTGTCCGTTAAATAACACTGCCTTGTCAGTTAAGTTCTTACGCACCAGTGCACTGTAGACATACATGGCTCCACAACACTGGTAAAATTAAAATTCTATTACATTATGCATCAGTAGCAGCAAACATCTTTATCCATCAAGGCTTTCCCCTTTTTAGAATAGAGCAAATTAGGAAGAAACCTGCTTGAAGGTCATAGCAGAGTACAACCCTAGGGAAGTCATGACTTTTCAGTCATACCTGCATACTTGTTTTTCCATTACCATGCTGATCATCTCTAAAACAGGCTAACTGGAAATCAGTAAAATCTCAACTCTCTTAATGAAATTTCTAAACTATCCACTATGTTTTTTTCCAAAATACATGTACAATTATATACTAGGTCTTATTTAGGGGGATGGCTTACTGATATAATTTACAAAACTTACCTTCTATCACAGACAGGCAAAAGGAGTAGGAGTCATAAGAGAGGGAGAGTAAACCACCTGTCATTTTCTTCATTAACAAACAGAAAAATTATTTTCTATTATTTGATTCCTGTAGGAATTAAAAATAAGCAAAAAAGTAATGAAAAACCTATCAAAGGCCTAGTATCTGAAAACTTCAGTCATGAGGGTCCTCACTGAGGTTAATTTCTATAACAAAAGGTTGGAGGATTGACTTACAGCTTAACATTTTCTTTGCATATTGGAAAAACAAGTCTCTGTACTTGTTACTGAATCAATCTACCATATCCTTAGCCTTCAAAAGACTCTTGTTTAGCAATTGGTTGTTCTTTCTAAAGCCAGGTTGTCATAAATCTAGGTTTTCCTCACTAAATTGATTAAAGATTGCAATCTACTAAAATCTTACACTATGCTCTACACATCCAAAAAAAAAAAAATTAACTACAATTAGCTTACAAAAACCTGCAGTCTTTGAAAGATTTTAGATTAACATCAAGAAAGTGATATAGATTGTCTGTTTTATCAGAAATTGCTTAGAAGCTGGAATCTACCAGCAGGTGATCAGCTTGGAATAACTAATACAAGTCAGTTCACATATCTCTGCTAAGAGTCTAAATCTAAACATTAAATGAACCTTTGGGCTCTTCTAAGAGGTGCTGGAGCATGCATCATAAAGCCTTGCTTCCAAAAGCATGAGCAATAAGAAAATGCTTCTGCTGCCAGAGCAGGAGAAAATGCAATGGACATTTTCTTACATTAAAACCATCTTTGTGCTTTCAGGAATATAGTCCAGTATCACAGAGACAAATGAAGTCCTAGTTCCTTCCATTGATTAACATCTGTCAAAAAACTGACTTACTGGTCTCAAACAGGCTAAGTTTCTCTTCTTGTTTCTTCTTTTCCCCTTATTTCTCATAAATGTAGTTTATTCTTCTTGGAGACTTTGTATTTTATTCAAGTAAACAAAAATCAATGTCATATTTCAGTTAACATTTTCTAAAAAATAACAAGACATAGATGATGACAGGGAATTTTGAAAGACCTTTTTATATTGTCTCTGACCTGTGCCTTCCAAGTCATTTTTCTGTAATTCTGTAAAAGAATCAGAGAAAAGCCTTCATTTTGAGGCATTGCCTTTAAGGACTGCATTTCTATCTGTCATAGAGACACCCATGCTCTGGTTCAGTAGCAGCTTATAGGGGGGATGAATTTACTTAAAATTCACATAAGATTTAGTTAAAATTTATCTTAAAATTGAAGCTAAAGCAAAATGAAAAGCTAAGAAATTCCTTGATAACAATACCATGTCACCATGTGTCAGATTTTGTAATACTGCTTGATTTATATAAGCAACTGGCACTAATTACATGAATAATATTTTACTGTCAATTATGTCAGTATAAGCCAATTCTCATATTTCATGAGTGCTCTGAAAGAAGTAATTGCAGAACCACATTTACCCTTCCAACTCACCAGTGCACTGTCATCTTTACTGGTGTCTTTGGCATTGATTATTTTATTGTGTGGTGTAATCTTCAGTCATATTATTTCAACCTAGCTACAGCTGTTGAGTATTTACCACTCCAAAAGTGAAAACTTTTCAGTGAATCCATATAGATCCACTTCCTTCATAAGAAGGAAGATAAAATAGAAGCTATTGCCTTTGCCAGTGAAGTCCTATCAAGCTTCTTGGAAGAACCAGTGGACTTGTGGTAAGTATTGGGATATGGTTCGTTTTCCTCAGTCAGTAAAATAGACAGGGTTAATTCATTAATTAATGTAAACTCAGGCTTCTTACATTCACACATACACACTAGCCTGGATTTAGAGTGGATGAAGTGCTCGTATATTATACAATGGCACAGCACCTGAAGACTACTGTTGTCAAAGCTTTGGTCCTGTTCTTTCAGCACTGATGGAAAAAATCACTATAATTCACAAACAGATGCTTGCAGATGAATGTACACAAGCAACAGATAAGAATGTGATACAGATGCCAACCATCAAGAGCATAATGCCTTTAGGTAGGAATGGGCTGCATAGTACATAAGCATCTGGCTTCTACAAAATAGGACTTTTTCCTCTTGCAGTCCCATGGCTATCTCTTTTTCTCTGGTCTTTTGTCATTCTGGCATATACATATATACATATACGTGAGAGTCTTCTGAAACAGTTCATGAAAACAGTGGAGTAAAATGTTACCATCCAACTGCAGATAAAAAGTTGAAGGCATTAGGCAGGTCTCATGGTAACTTCAGCAAAAGAGTTGAAGACCGATAATCAAAGTCTCTTTGACTTCATAAAAGTAACATGAAAAGAATATTCTGCAAAATAACCTTCTTATTTGCAGCAGCATCAATTAAAGGAGTGGCAAAAAGTAACACATTCTTTTATGTTACTATCAGATAGACAAAACTTACATAGTCCTGTTGAACAAGCCAAAAA
>JAAGNO010003275.1:19377-29652 GCA_033439905.1 Ceryle rudis | reverse complement strand
AGTCTCTTTGACTTCATAAAAGTAACATGAAAAGAATATTCTGCAAAATAACCTTCTTATTTGCAGCAGCATCAATTGGCAAAAAGTAACACATTCTTTTATGTTACTATCAGATAGACAAAACTTACATAGTCCTGTTGAACAAGCCAAAAAGCTACTGTAATTGTTGCAGCTTTCCTCACAAGCTGGCCTATATTCTTAGGGAAAACATACTGCATCTGTTCAAAGTGATCCAGGGAAATACCACAGAAGGTAGAAAGAAGAAACATTATGAGAACATGATGAAATAACACTGGAGAATTTTGAAATAAATACAGTTTCAGAAGAGTGCCCATATGTTCCTACATACATCATCAAAATTGGATCTTCTACTGCTTTAGAAAAACATTCTAGTCAAAACACAGAATTCCTATTACATTCAAATATTCACTCATTGAATTACATTAATTGAAATACATTGATCAAATTACATTTAATATTAAATTCCAGAGAAGCTGGGGTTTAGTTGGCCAAATCTAACACGGGCTCCATTCACTATTCTGCATCCTGCAAATTACTGATAAGCAAAATATTCCTCTTCGCCACGAGGTGAGAAGTGGGTGACAGACTTTGTGCCTAGCTGCATTCATCTATTAATTTTGAAATCTGTCACCTCAACTGAATGAACACAAGAAGAAAAATGAGAGTTAATCATAAAGGATCAAATCCATATCCCATCTTTCCTCAAACAGAAATGTCATTGAGCTTGATGAGATCGCTGAGTACAATAACTACAGTCTCTTAGTTTTTTGATGAAAGCTTTCTTTGTTATTTTGTAGGTGTCTTTTTTTTTTTTTTTTTCTGATGTAGAACTAGAAACTTGATTGGGATCTTTGCATGCAAGGGGAATTTCGATTAGGTCCTTGTACCTTAGTTAAATCTTTTCTTCTTCAGGGAGGTCAGCTTAGCAGAAAAGAAACCTTCATAAGATGCAAAACAAGCACAAACCGCTGTTCCCACTTTGTGTGGGCATGGTCAGAATGCACTAAATTCAGGGTACCTACAGATGGCACTGTAGCCTTTGGAAGTTTAGTCAACTGCTGTAGTTTAGAGGAGCAGCTGGTTTGCTTTGGTCATCAGTAAGATTGACATATGATCACTGCTCGAACTTCAGTTTTCACTGTGTGTCCAGGAATCTGTAGCTCCTCTGAATCTGTGAGAAATCATGTCTGAAGGGATAATTATTTCATCATATAACTGAAATACTTGAGAGGCTTTCAAATAAAGTAAACCAGAGGCTTTCAAATAAAGTAAACCAGTAGGCAAGAAAGGTTATCCAGCTCTGCTTTTGTACTCACAATAGACACTCCTGCATGCATCTGGGCCATTATGGTGCATGCATATCTTTCTGTATCTGTGTCCAGTGTATCTGTAAAGCACACAGGTTTAAGGTGCTATGATGGTTTGCATGCACAAATTTTGCAAGTACAGGTTTCCAGAAGACCTGGGTTTATAAAAGCCTGGGCTGATGCATAGAAGTACAACAATCACAAGTATCTCTATCAGTCACCCAACAATAATGAACAACAAGGACTGGAAATGACTGTCAGGTAATGAGGTTAATTTGAATGAATGAGACTACAGTGGCAAAGAACTAGGTGGAAATGGTCCTGGAAATTAGTAATGAACTATAGATTTTATACTGTGACAGTGGCTTGATAAGTCAGTCCTAACTAAATGTTCCCATTCAGTTTTACAGGGATTGCTCCTTTTACTGCAGTGAGTGGTAGGTGATGCAGATCACCATTTGTTTTCTAAATTAAATTAAATTATAAAACTAAGCAGTTTAATTGCATGTATCAAACTGGTAGTGTTAAGGATTGTATCATAGAAAAGGCTGACAGATTTATAATTAGTGACAGTGAAGCACAACAATAGGATCAACAAAAGTGAATTAACAGATGTTGATTTCTATTTGAAAGAGAAAATTACACTGTAATTTGGGGTACTTCAAATCGCATTTAAAACACAGAGAATTCTTTGGTCTTGACTGCAATGTAGCTATTTCTTTAGAGAGAAATAAAGAAGAAAAGCTTCTACATGGCTGATGTCTGTTCTAATGAGGCTTGCATCATTTTCTTCTTCAAGCTTTTAAGCTTCTGTGTATCTTTTCAGTTCAAAGACAGCTCAGCAACCAAGTGCTGCATAACAGTTTTCCACAAACTGGCTTTGATAATCAGAATTTTTCATTAATCCAGAAGGTGTTGCTATTACAATATACTGCCTTCCTGCAAGCCTTCTCTTCAAATCAATGGAATCAGGTGGCATGTCAGCTGCAATGTCATGCATCTGCCTACTGGATTCTATGCATGCTTCTGCCACCATACAACAGATACCCTCCAGCTAATTACCAGATTGTCCTGGTCTTTCTGCTCCACAAAACTGAATACAGAGTCAGGAAACTGAGGTAGTAATGTAGATATCCCATTCATCAGACTGGCAAAATTAGCAGAGAACATAAAGATATACTTAAAAGTAGAAAGCGTTATGTCTTCAGCTTCAAGAATGTAACTACAATGCACGTAATATTTGTGCAGACACAATCTTCTGTAGATGGGGATTTCTACTGTTGAGAGAGAGTTTGGATATGTGCTTGCTTACTTATATAAATAATTTTGTAAACTGTATGCAATACTTATAGAATACATTTTCTTCATCGTATTTACAGGAGATGCTGGGAAGTGAAACATACAGACAGTGTAATCTGTTTAATCAATTGCAGCATGTTAGAAAAGCACACTCCCTTCTTGTGCCTAATGTCACTCTGACTTTGAAAATCACCAAATGAAACAGAATAGTTCTGCTATCTTGAAATGAGAGTTCCTGTGAAAATCTGCTTTACATTGATTAAGGTATTCACCATTATATTTAAGCACCTATTACAGTTCTGTCCAGGAAGGAAAAAAATCCAAGAATAGCACTTTCACAAGACCTTTTAAATGAGTTAAAGTAAATTAGACCATTAGTCTAGCTAATCCAGTGTCCTGGCCCTAGCAATGGCCGGGGCTTCAGCTTCTGATTTGTACCTGCTCAAACAATGAGTGTTATTTCTCAGCTCCACGGTGATTTCTCACAGGCCTTTTGGAGCAGTCTTGTCCTGTTAACGCTCAGATGTCAAAGTTATTTTGTCTATTCTTGCAGCAGTTAATAGTCTTCAATTATTTAGTCCCTTTCCATGTCAATCCTAAGAAACTGCTCATTGCTATGCAACAAATGAAGTGAGAAGTAGTTATCTTCTTATCTGACTCTATCAAATACATGTTAATACGCAATTTGGATGATAACTCTCTGCATTAAATCCACTAATGGCAAATAAAGCATTTGTTACAGTGTGAGTTGAAGGTTATAGCAGGTGACTCCTGTAAGGAGGGTTTTGCAGAGTCATGGAATTACCAGCCTCAAGTAGGATAGAAAGTTAGGCAGACCTGAGTAACAAAAAGAAATGTGCCAAATATGACAAAAAGAGAGGAGTCTGCTGCAGAATAGAAACCAAACTAGCATAATCATTCAGTTTATTGCAATAAAATTTCTATCACATCTTTAATTTTTGAAAAATTCCATGAATCTTGCAACTATCTAAGTATGATAGGCAGTGCTACTGGTTGGATAAAAACATTTCCAATGGAAATGTAAAAAAAAAAATGCACCAAGTCCAATGATCTTCAACTTTTTACATGACATGTAATAAAAAAACCTGTATAATGAACTACTCCAGTGGTATGCCACCTTCGTAAAACAAAGTGTGAAATGAGGCCTCACCCTGTTGAGTTTGGGCTTATTTGGGGTTTGGGTTTTTGGTTTTGGGGTTTTTTTTGTGTTAAGTAATTTTTTATATATATATATATACACACACATAGATATATTTGGTATGTAAGTAGGAACACTTCTATTTAATTAAATATAGATTTGTTTGCTTTTTGCTGGTCCTTCCGTTATTCTTGGACCACAACCAAAAGCAAGCACACTTCATAATCCAGTATTAGGATGTCCCCAGACAGGTGGTCTGGCTACCTATGAGTAACTTTTAAATAACTAAGCAAGATAAAATTAAATAGCCTGGAGCAAGCTCCAGATATGGTCCTCAATTGCATCACAACCTAATGAGAAAAATGACTGAAATGAGTCTTAGCCTAGTGTAGTGGTATGGGTATCCAACTGTCATTGAACTTCAGGAAGGCCCATACCAGCCTGTGTAATGAATACGTATTCCTTCCTGCATTCCAATCTGCACCCTCATTGGCAAGGATTAAGAAATACTTAGATCTTGAGAAACTGTTATGAGCTCTATAATAATCTTAAGCAATACCTCATTACATACAGATTACTACTTAAACAATATGAAACAATTGTAGAATCATAGAATAGTTTCGTCTGGAAGAGACCTTCAAGATCATCAATTCCAATCTTATTTCTAGCCCTATCAAAACCACTAAGCCATGTCCCTAAGCACAACATATATCCAGCTCTTAAACACTTCCAGAGATTGGTTCTGAAGAATACACTGACAGTAGCCAACAACAAACTTGCTTCTTTCCTCTTGCCTTCAACAACCAGTGAAGACTTGTGCTGTTTTTTGGATAAAACACTCCTGAGGTTTCAGAAGGGGCAGCTGAGAAAATGTGTCTGTTTCCTAAAGAATAAGGAGATGGCTTTACTTGAGTTTGTATATTTTATATTTTCTCCCAAAGAAAACTGAGTTCAGACATTCATTATAGGCTGCTTAAAGTATCCAGGATACCCAGTATCCTAAACAAAAATCATGGAGACATGCCAAAAAGTCTGCAGTCACTGTGTGCCTTAAAAAAAATGGTAGTGTATAATTAAATCTGATTGATTACAGTCTATAATACAGTAACAGCAATCTGCACTTCTTTCTGATGTAGTTTGTGACCTACCTCTTACAAAGCAGTACGATCCTAAAGAGTGGATGTAGCCCAAGAAAAATAGAAAAGTTTTGCAGGATGACCACACAGTGATGCCAAAGAAGATGCTGCATGTCATGGGACACAGTGGAGAAAGGGTCTGGAATCTTTCTGCCTGTAAGGCATAACCAGGGTAGAGGTCACTTGAGGGCTCTCTGGTGAGGAGATGAGGAGTGTGAAGGATTGCATGCACTTGAGATACCTACTTAGTGAGGTAGCACAGTCTTTCTTCTGTCACATAAATTGTGGTGCACGCAACATCACATAATACTCACTGCTGCTTATATTTCACTAAACTATGGACAAAAACAGGATGCTCAGAGGAAAGGATTTTTCCTTCTGAGACTTTTGAAACACACAGTTTCTGTTAGTCTCTGAAAGGTCAACCAGGACTTGCAGAGTATTTCTAATCTTCCTATTTCCAGTTCAAACCCCAAAATAACTGTGGTGATTATATCTCTTAGTGATATATAGCCAAAGTTCCCAAAGAAAAGCCCACACACCATTTGCAGCCCGCATAGCCTTGATAGCCCATAATGGTGTTTTGTAATTGTAGTGTGGCATTTAACTGAGGTGCTGTATTCCAGGTGAAGAAGTCCTTTCTACAGTCACTAGCATTATTGCCCATTCATTCAATTGCATTCTAAGAAGGAACAGCCTCCCATGAAAAACTTTCAGAATCATTAAAGTAAAAACATACTGTTGAAGAAATACTACATACGGTCGAAGCAATCAGCCAGCTTCTGCTCAGTTCACAAATGTTAAATGCAAAGTAGGCATTTAATATATTGGAAGTTCTTTGTGATCCTTCGGTCTTGTGTAAATTTTATTACCAAGTTTCTCCACTGCATGCCTTGAGGTTCTGTATTAGCATCAGTTCTGCTGTTAGATAGGTAATGCCCACTTCAAAGTTTCCAGTTTAAATCTGAAAAAAAAAGAGCAAAACCACCAAAACTGAAATATACTCGGCTTCTGTCCTTCACCTTTGCAGTTACACTCTGTATGAAGGAACATCACACCTCCCCTTACACTGTTTCTCATGAAGGTAAATAGACACTTGAACAGGATGCATTATGTTTTTCAAGACGAAACAATGTACAGCTGGCTTTACTGCAGAGCCCTCTAATGGAGAAGATAAAGGATTTACTCCCACTTTTCACTGATGGAAGTTTGAAGTGGAGCCTTATCCCCCATTTTTGCACTCATCACATAAGCTAGACAGGTAGTACTGCAGCCTGCTTGGCAGCCAGTAGTTTCTATGTGTCAGGTCCCTTTATGTAGCCCTGTCAGTTCATCTGAATCATAATTGCTACCTACTGTGCAAATTGCACACTTTTAGACTCTTGTATTAGTGTTCTTAAGTCCCGATAAAAAGTATCCCACTGTTCCTGTTGCAAAGCTCTTAGAAAGATGCCAGAGGATGTGGAGGTCACTTAATGGCATTGCAGTTCTTGACCTGAAATAGAGCAGTGTGGAGTCTTAAGAAGGAAAAGATGTCTGTATCTCTTTCTTAAAATACATGTGTGTATGTATATACATCTCTGTGTGTGCACACAGACACGTACTTACACTACAACTCATAGTAGTTCCATGCCACTAATCTGCTTGCCTGTTCTTTTCTGTAGCCCAGATGATTTACTGAATGCACTGAATGAGGGTATCAGCCGTGCTGATGTGATCATTACATCAGGAGGTGTATCTATGGGGGAAAAGGTATGCTAAATTTAAGTATGACTTGCTACAATATATGTAACAATTTCAAGCAAGAGTCTGTTATCAGAGCTTCTTTGTATTAATGTTCATCAAAAAGGGATCTTTCTTTTTTTGGAATGCTTAAATGTGAATTAATTAAGAAAATAGTCTTCAATGCTATCCTCATTCCCTTTGTTCTCACTGCTGTACTATACTAGACATAGTACAATAGGGAAGATTTTCGTTCTTGATGTGAGTGATTTGCAAATGTGCTTTTATTTAAGGAATGATTTATGTAGTTACGATGGGGAAGTTGCTTGGTTGATAGCACATGAAGGCAACAGAATTCTTTTTATTCTTAGAGCAGGCAAAATGTAGATAGAATAAAGCTGCATTGAAAGTACTTCAAAAAGCAACCTGAATATATAAATATATCTTTCTTACTCAGCAGATCTGTTTCCTGAATATGCCAAAGTTATATCTGTTACAAAAACAGTTTTATCACATTTTGCACCTTATAGTCCTACAGAGGCAATTCATCCAAGACACAGTGAGCTGATATATTTGCCTTTTGAATCATTAACAGAATTGTTGATTGAGTTCCTGTTGGTAATCCCTGTGCCAAAACCATCAAAGAAAATAGGGATACACAGATGCTGGTGGGGCGTAGATGAACCTGCAGGACATTTATTAATCATGACTTATGCGAAGGAAAACTCAGATTACTTTTTGATCCCAGGCTGAATCTGTGAGTTTGGCAGGTAAAAGAAACATCTCTCCTTTTATAACTAACAGATACTAAAAACAGTCAGTAGGAGATGGCAAACATGAGTGCTGGTTTTGTCACTTTTCTAAGGAGAAATCATATTGTTGGATACATCACGAAAATGGATAGCTAGTTAAACCAGTGCTAATTACTTTCACTGCTGTTATTGTCCACGGTATGCCTAGAAAAATAATCAAGGACAAGTGCTGATCTTTAAATTGTGAACATGGCAACACAGTGCAGACACAGAAACACTAGGAAGCAACTGGACTGAATGGTCTTGCAGGCATTTATGCCTTCTGGCTAATTTCTCCCCAGTCTGAATTTGAGGCAACAGCATGAAGAAAATAGGCTCTATATTCTACTGATTGTTAGTCCTCTGATACAGAGCTTTCAGCAGTTTTAATGAAATAACTGAACATCTAAAAAGTAAATAGAAAGTAAAAACTGGGTTAATACAATCAATAATTGAGAATTCATGCCTGGCTGAAGAAAGTTCCTGCTTTCCAAGTA
Organism: Ceryle rudis; assembly: GCA_033439905.1. Lineage (NCBI taxonomy): Eukaryota > Metazoa > Chordata > Aves > Coraciiformes > Cerylidae > Ceryle > Ceryle rudis. Next base: position 21,720 of record JAAGNO010003275.1, on the reverse strand, counting down.
TTTGAACATGCACACACACAAAAAAACAAAACCTGCAAGGCAGTTTCAGATTTACTGTTTCCAAAGTCTCTCTTTACACATGACTGTTACATCCTGTGTCTTTAATCTCACTAAACACAACAGACAGGATACTACATCTTTGAGCGCAGCAATTTTCAATAAAGACTAAACAAGTAATTAAATTTGTTTTAATAAATGGATCGACTGTGTTTATGCAAAATCATTTAACTTGAACTAGGGCACAAGCCACCCACAGTTTTTCCTTTTTAAGGACTGTTAACTACTGTGAATTAGACCATGTCCCCAGGAAAGTACAATAATTACAGTTTCCTGGAAAACTATGATTTCTACAGTACAGTATTGGTTTCAAAAGTGCTAGGAGATCTCTGACTTTACTGCTAGATAGCTCCTGGGGCAAAAGTTAGGTAACTTGATAATTCTTAACTTTGAACCATAAAGGCTTTTTTCCCCATCTTTGACAGAGAATGCTTTCGTAGTAGGTATTTGTGAGGTCCTCTATTATTCTGATGCTGCAGCTGACTTTTCAAGTAAACATATTATTATGTTCTCATGGAGATGGGTTTGGCACCTAAAATGAGTCTGTTCTTCACCTTTTCTTTTTGAAAATACTTTCTTTCAAATACTGGAAATTCCCCATTGGACTGTAATACTTTTCAGAATATGAAAAGTTTCATCCTCACTTGATACTAATGAATTGCTTTGAATGTTTAGATGATGTAAGCCACTTTGATGTTATTTAATCAATTTTCCTTTTTGAATTTGAACAGGACTATCTTAAACAGGTGCTGGATATTGATCTTCACGCACAGATTCACTTTGGCAGAGTTTTTATGAAACCAGGGTAAGATATTTTTCTACTTAGGCAGCACAGATGGAGTCTGTATTGGGCCAAATATCCTATATAAGTGCTTCAGTAGATTTCAGTTTTCAAAATATACTGTAAACCACATGGTAGATGTGAAAAGAAGCAAAGTCAGTTCTATTCAGATTAGTCACCATTTTTATGGGTGAAATTAACTGGAACAGATAGATTACTTTTTATCAGTAAGAGACATTTCTCTGATAGCTGTTGCAAATCAGGTTTGAAGACTCAGGGGAAACCATCTTGATATAAATATGACCACAGTCTTTACTGTGATCACAGAGCTCAGTTATTGGTATTGTTATGAAATAACCAGGAAATACATAGACGTTTAACTGCTGGTTTGCTTAATAAGCAAAAGTTGTATCTGGTTGGCATATTGAGCACAGTCATTTTAAAGTAAACACAATCCTTTATGTGTTTAGTTTGCCTCAGAAGACTTCAGTATTGCTTTCCTTTGCAGTAGCACTGCTAATTAATAAGTCTGGAAGCGTGCTTTGTAGAGAAAATGAAAAGTACATGTATTGAAAATAGAACGTTCCCTTTCCCAATACAGTAACACAAAGATGTCTACAGCTCTGCCTCACTAACCATGGAATGCAGTTTGTTTGCAAGCTGGGCTGGCACGGTCCAGTAGCACAAGGCCAAGTGCAGCATTGAGGAATGATTCCCTCTAGCCCTTAACTGTTGCCAGGGAGCAGAACAGAAAGTGGGTGTTTGCCGTGAAAACAGACAAATACTTTTACTGTCTCTGCATACATTCCAGTAAAGAACTGCATGCTGCTTTGGTTCTTCCATAAAAAGAACAAGTGAGCTGAAAGCATGTTTCTTCCTGTGCGGGATGTAGCCCAGGCATGGAAATTGCTCACTGCTTCTGTCATATCGCTACAACCACTGTGGGGAATTCCCAGAAGTGGGATCTGCACACCAGCCTCTGTTGCTAACAAGAATGGATACCCTGATTTAGAGAATTCGGAATATTAAATTCTGGTGCTGGCTTATCTGAAAGAAAACATAATTCTTTCTTCTGGACATCCCTCTGTAGACTTGTAGCAATATCCTTTTAATAACTAACCAGAAAAACTTTAAGAAATTTTCCCTAAACATCCATTTTTATTTTATGCCATTAAAAAAAGGTGTTTCGTACTGCTACCAAAACATTTGGTCATCTAATGTTACTGAGAATGCAAGGACTCTCATTTTCATTGGCTGTAGTGTAATAACAAATACCGTGTCTTACTTTTTATTAACTTTGTCTTAAAAAGCCGTAGATATGAACTGTCATTATTGGGAAAAATTCCCTTGGGAAAGGTCCAAGAGTGAAGCCAGAATTTGCTTTGTATGCCTGCACTTTGATGTGCTACATGACTGCAGAGTGATGCCTGGGATTTACCATTCCTCCACTTCCTGTGAAAGTTGCTGAAGGTTTTGTCTTGTCTAGCAGCATTGCCAGAAGAAAG
>JAAGNO010003275.1:0-19277 GCA_033439905.1 Ceryle rudis | reverse complement strand
AAGACTTTTAACAGTGATGGTGTTGAAATCTCATATAAGAATTCAGAGTTTCCAGTAAATAGGAATTAGCAATTAGATTGGTGTGTACTTCGGTTTATGTACTGGTTCTAAGATTTGGAGGTCTGGCACATAGTTCCCATTTTGTTAGAGACACTTTAAAACAGAAACTTCCCCTGGTAAATAGGATATTGATTAGTCCTAGCAGATACAAAACTAGGTAGTAATGATCAAAGTGTGGCAAATCTCCAAAGTTGCTGCTGGTCAACAAATATCATCTGCTGACCAGGTGATAGTTGTTAGCTCAAGATGAAGCCAGGGAACTCAGCCTAATTATTGCTTCTATAAAATATAATTTCTAGTGTTTAAAAGGATGATATTAACATAGGTATAAAGATTATTTTTTTTTTACGGATGAGTCCCTTTTCTTTGCCAGCCACATTCTTGAGCCAACACATTACTCTCCTATTTGTGTAACTGTAATAGCCTTGATAACAAGTCACTAACGATCACTCAGGAGCAGCTCTGAGAGGCAGAGAGCTCTTCACTAATAGACCTAGGTCTTACCTGATGGCAGCTCTGCTTTTGTACCTGAATTTGTTCATCTGCACACTAGCTAGCATTTACTGCTCTGAAATACTGCTCCATTGTCCCTACTGCCATAGGCAATGGAGTAAGGGAAGTCAAAGTCACTAATGTTACAAAAAATTTGGAGAGCCTTATATGAAAGCAAAAAATACAGCTCTGTAACTGCATAATTTCAGTATTGCTTCTTTGTTAATTGGCTTCTAGCACGAGGACAGGATTTAGATTTTTGATTACTAGTTCATCTGCTCATAGATGTTTGCTTACCAAAAACAAAATCATCTACTAAAACTTCATAGCTGAATACCAAGAAAAACAATTGTTCTGTCATCACAAAGAGAGGATTACACCCTCAGTATGGAATAAGCAGCAGGTGCTCACGAACTGAATGAGATAGAGAGATCTCATTTTGTTTTCTTTTCCAAATGTTTTAAATAATAACATAGTAATGTTCACTCAAAGTCTAGTGCAGATATTAAATAGCTTTCATTTTCCATAGCCTGCCAACAACTTTTGCAACTCTGGATATTGATGGTGTAAGAAAAATAATCTTTGCGCTCCCAGGTAAGATGTTTTGTGGATTACTTTTGTTGCTGTTTTCTGAGTGGTACTATACAGATGTGGTTTTCTCCTACAGCTCCCTCCACCTTCACAGTAAACATTCTGTGCATGTAAGTCAGTGCACCCACTCTGAAGTATTAAGAACGAAGAAAAAAACGACCGAGTGCCCAGGAACATGTCATAGAATAGTCTTTTTTTTTGGTCATGATCATGCCGTGGAACCAACCAGAAGAGGGCACCATCGCTTCACCCCCTGTGCGTTGCGTCACCTTGGGCTATTTCGGTATTCAGAGCCAACATTTCCTGAGGGATCTGGCAAAAAAGCTCTTTCTCCCCTTCTAAATCAGGAGGAATTTATTTTATTTCTGGCCACAAAGATCTACCCTCCTAAATCAGAAGGAATTTATTTTTTTCTTATTGCTCTGGCCTTGCATGGATCTCTGACTCAAGAAATACTGTTCTTGACAAGTTAGTGGCTTTCAGCTGTATCTCTAGTGCTTTCTCTTTCTTTTGTTTTAGTTGCTGCAGTACATTTTTTTTTTTTCCAGGGGAGAGATCAATGGAGCATCTGGAGTATTTGTTTTAGATCTGTCATCTAGGGAGGTCCAGAAGTGTAAGATATGTGGTGTTTGACAGACATTGGTCATACACCTCTCTCGCGAGTCAACAGAAAACATAAATCAGTAGAATTCTCCTCAGAATTTGTACTAAAGCATTTTGCCACTCTAATAGGGAATTTAAAGATATTTTTCCATAGGTTTTGGAAACCTTAATCATGAATCAAAAGCCCTATCAGCTAGGGTCTACCTGTGCACAGTAAACCCTGCCCCAGCCTCAGACAAATCTAGGCATAAGACAGTGGAGGAACAGAGGCAGATCGCAGGATGGGAGGAAAATGGAGCAGTTCTGGTCAAAGCAGGATTTCAGCTCACTCTCAGCCAGAAAGTGTAGCTTCAACAGGTGTACTTGCCACATGCCACTCCGGTCTCAAATGAAACATTCCCTGTATGTAGTATGAAAAGATCTGTAGAGTGCAATTGCTATAAAAACTTGAGATCGCTTTCAACGTTTTGCAGAGTAAATCAGGAAGGAGTCACCACCAACTGTTCTTTGTCCTACAGGCAACCCTGTGTCAGCTGTTGTCACTTGCAATCTCTTTGTTGTTCCCGCACTGAGGAAAATGCAGGGTATCCTGGATCCTCGGCCCACCATCATCAAAGCCAGGGTAAGAATCTTGTCCTCTGTTTAAAAACTCTCTCAAGATGTTAAAGCACAGGTCTTTGAGTTCTGAGAGGCTGTCTTCTTTGGGGAATCCAAGCCCTAGACTAATTCTTGCAAGTTGAAGGAAGTTTGCAAAAAGCAGAGGTACTTTCTCCATCTCTGTTAATGGTGATATTCAGTCCCATAATTTCTAAGTGTTAGATGGCCATGTTATGGAACAAGACACACAGGCGCGGAGGCTGCCAGTCAGGCAGGAAGGATACTTTACTGTTTAAAAAAAACATACTTGCTTTAACCTGTGGTAAAAAATGCAGAGTAATCTGGGAATACCTAAAGAGTTAGATAGTTCTATATTAGCAGTAGAAAATACAAACTTGAAAGCCTTTCTATTCTTGTTTGTATAACACACAACCCCCACTCTAAGCAATATAAATCCCTTAAACTATTTGTTTTGCTCTATAAGAAAACATGGATACTGTAAGTGTTTATTAATAGATATTCAAGGCATATTTTTATGATGTATTATCCTTCTATTTTTGACTCAAAGTACCTAGTTCCTAGTGTTCTTGGCTATGCACTGTTACTGCTTATCCCATGTCTCTCTTGTGCACTTCCTCAGGCATCTACATTGTTCTTTATCTCACAGCTAAAGTATTCTAAAAGAGAGAGCAATTTGAAGTGACTCTCATTTTGCATGGATTTTCCAATGTGTTCCATTAAATTCTATAGTGAGCCATCCCCTGTATGTCTTTTCATTTCAAAGTTTGCCATTTCCCTTTTGTCAGAGCTAACAGGATTTTGGATGCAAATAACATTTTTACCTTTATGCAGTGAAATCCAGAGAACAGCTTTTTTACAGAGAAATACTACCTTTAAATTCCCAGTAAAGGAACAGCTTTGGAATATTCCACTTAATGCATATAGACTCCAAGATACTCTTTGTTATAACATCACAGTTGTATTTCCCTTAAATACTGCAGTCTCTACCTTCGGCAGCTTTTGATCTTGCACTAGACACCATCTGACCTCAAACTGACAGTTTTTAAGAAGACTGATTTTAAGGACAATTGGGCAGATCATTCTGTTTAAGATCTTAGACAGTGAAATCTGAATGCATCATATTTTCATCCTTTCTTTGCTTCTTCCACAGTTATCATGTGATGTAAAATTGGACCCCCGCCCAGAATATCATCGATGCATACTGACTTGGCATCACCAAGAACCACTACCTTGGGCACAGAGTACAGGTTAGTGCCCAGACTGACAGGCACACTCACACAGGCCCTTGCCTTCCTATGTATATGTCTAAAAAACAACCAGGCGTGTGCACGTTTTTTCATATAACCTTCTTCATGGGGGCTGATTTGCTGACACATTTGTGCGCGTGCATACATGGACATTAGTATAAAATTTAGTCATGATATGACTTAGGAACTTAACTGTTAAAACTCCCTTTTGCTGAAAATCCTGCCTTTATACACCCACACAATACACCTGTATGCTTGCATACGTACACACATTCCTTTTTATCAATGCCCAGTCGTGCTTACTTGAACTCACAGGCACATCTGCTTACTTCTGCTCTTGTGCATATACTAAACAAACACAGGTTGAGGCATAAGTAGGAACAATACAAATAAAAGAAGTGTGATTCCAGCTGAACTGGAAAAGTAGAAGAGATAGCAGAGGCCATATATGTTCTCTTAAAGCAGACTAATTAGTCATGTGTGCCACCTAGGGATACTTCTGGATACCTAGCTGCGTTGAGGTAAATACTATATTTGAATACTTTTTTAGCTGTATACTGCTAGGAGACCAACTCTGCCAGTTTTTCAAGAGATTCAGATCCTTAAACAACTAATTGTCTTTTTACTACATCCAAATTGTTCAATATAAAGCATAACATGCAAGTCTCCACGGGGAAAACATTAGCTCAAATACACCTTACTGTTTACTCAAAGAAGGTTCTTACTGTTGAATCCCAAGATCACACAACCTCTGACATATTTCCAGGTATTAGTCAAGGTATTACTTACATGTATAACACTGCATTTAGCTTAACTCTGTTTTGTTGTGTACCCCTTCTTTTCTTATGCAAGCAAACTGTCTGGAATTATTTCTCTGTCAGTCTGGAAGTTTGAAAACCAAGAAGCTAAAGGGCATGAGGTTTCACTGCATTTTCATTTTCAGTCAGTACTACCAATATGATAATGTTTGTCATCAGGACATGTTGTGAAGCTCAGTGTCCCAAAGAAACCCATTCGTTTGAAGTGGTGTATACTATACACAGCTAGCCACCATAACAGGGTTCAACCCTAGGATCCTGATGAAAAAGGTGAAGTCCAAGTGAAGGTTTACAGGTCATCTTTTGTTAGTTCCCAGCTTACAGCTTGAGCTGGATGCCTCTGGAGAGGTACCCCTACCCCCTCCAATTATACCCGTACCACCCAGCACCCGATCCCCAATTCCAGTCACTAATTCTCATTGGTGGTCTCTTAATTTCTTACTGGTTTTCTTTGTCACCAGGCTGGCCTTTTTCTAAAGGTACCTCAGTCTCAACTACTTTAGCTACTAGTGTTAATCTACTAATGTTAAACAAGACTATTCAGAGAGAAGAATACAGTTAATCAAGCTTAATCTGTAACAGTATATTAAAAACATTCTAGGCTTTGCTGGGTTTAGTCTGGAATTAGGTATACAAATTGAGATTGGAAATTCCAACAGGAAAACAACTTACTATGACAAGATGTGAGGTACAGGTAATGTGGAAGGCTGGATAAGAAAGTAGTCGGCAAAGGGAATGAGAGTTTGGAGAGGCAGAGCAATGAGAGTCTGACTGAGGCTCTGCAGAGTTCTCTGTTTCCATCCACCTTGGGAGAGCAAGATGGCAGCTCTATGAATAGGTTAACAACAGGAACATCTTCATAAGAACAGCTCTTGTTTCCTACCTGGTGCGTTGCATTGTTTGAAACTAACTGAAAAACAAAATTTTTCTCTCACTCTCCTGTAGGGAATCAGATGAGCAGTCGTCTGATGAGTATGCGCAGTGCCAATGGACTGTTGATGCTACCTCCAAAGACAGAGCAGTATGTGGAGCTTCACAAGGGGGAGGTGGTGGATGTCATGGTCATTGGAAGGCTATGATGTCACCAGCAAGAGCGAAGCTTTGATGCATGTCCACATATCATTGACTGTATCCTGTAATATGCAACGGCACAGCTAGTTTTTCCGATTTGGATAAAAGTTGATCAGTATAGTCAACATCTTGAATTATATTTCAAATGGAATTTAAATAAATACCTTTTAAAAAAAAAAACTTTAAAACAAATCTTAACAAAGAAATTTATTCTGATTATATCAAAGCAACTTTTTCCTTTCCTTGCAATTGCTTTGTGTGTTCAATGCTAGTTCTGATAGCAGTAGCTTTTAGTAGACAGCAGTAGGTGCCTGCAGAACTTGTGTTTTTTCTCATCTTTAAGATACAACTACTTATGCTCTTAAAACAAGGCTGTCTGCTTATTTATACTAGCGTAGACAACACTTGGATTTCCCTTATTAGTATGCTTCATAACCGCTTCACAGAGAGCTTCTGCTTGTTCTTTATCTTGTATCTCGTGTTGATGTGCACAGTGCCAAAAGCAGAGTGGCTGCACTGGGAACCCAATGAAGCCCCGAGGTTTTCTCACCTCGCTGAGCATTCAGGGATCTCTCTTGTCCCAGCAGCCACCCAGCTCAGTACTCTTGGGCAGTAACTGGATACCTTTTATTTCAACAAACAAAAAAAAATTGCTTCCTTAAGTGCTGACAGCCTTTTTAACCAATACATTAAAAATGTACAGAACTAAAAACTAAAAAAAATCAAAGACTGATCTTGTACAGATATTAGTGTTACCAGCATTCATGTGGAAATTAAATGAGCAAAGAAATACAACTAATGTTAAACAACTCTGTACCATAACATTTTCTGTAATGATATTGAAACTTAAATGAATAAAAAAAATCCTCAATCATTATTTAAAATTTCACCTGGTTAGCCTTGTTGTCTGAACCAAAAAAAAAAAAGTGGTTTCAAAGGGTATTTGGGGTGAGGGAAGAGGACACAAAGGAAGGGAAAATAGTATATAGAATCTGATTCCTTCCCTCATGTACAGTATCACAAGTGAACTGACAATACAGAGTGAGCTCTCACTCACTCATCTTCCAAGGGACAAAATGGAAGCAGCATTTGGAGGGTTTTACAATTACTAGACAAAGCTGGAGAATACTTTTCTCCCCATGTAACTTGCATAGCAGTTGCAAACAGCCCTTGTGCTGCACTGTATGGAATTTGATAATTTTATTTTTGTTCATAAGATACTCTATTTGTTACTGGGACTAGTCAGATCTCACCAGATTATGCATTTTGGTCATTTCACATTTTCTCTAGGATTAAGACCATAGCAGCACCCAGCAACACCTTGCTTCTTGGAGTTTGTGGGTAAATTGCTATCCCATCAACTCCATGAAGCCAGAATATTTGTCTATAGTATTTTTTAAAGAGTCAGGGAGGACACAGAAAACTGGGTTTAAATCCTGACTGCCACAGGGGACCAGAGCTGTAGTTCTGTGATAACTGCAGAGGGCATGCCTGAGGCTGTTTTTAAAACCAAACTGCTGTGCCACAGCCCAAACACTCCCTGCACTGGCCATTGCAAAGGTAGAAGGTAGGTGGGCATACACCATACTCAAAGGCACTCTGGGGACTGATCTTTCAGAAAAACAGTAACAGAACTTGCTGATCAGATTTCTTTGTTTTAGACTACATGTCCGCATTTGCCATCTCTCAGTGTAGCAGCAGAATGGTACCAAATTAAATCCATTAGTGCCTGTGTTTACTGTACCAATGTTGTAAACCACAGAAGAAGAGAGAGTTAACTCATCTCTGAGAAATAATGTAGAACGCTGTCTATTGTAATCCAAAGGATTATTATGTAGTTAGGAGTTCTTACAGGCAGTACATGTAATGAAAATTGGAAATTTATAAAGGACATCAGTAACAACAGCCTGTGTGAAGACAGTTCATGCAATAGGAGATGCTAGACAATAGTAAAATGTGGGAGGAAACCTAGCCAGAAATATCTCAGGTCTGGTTTACACTAAAACCACTACTCAAAACAAGTGTGGCTGAGAAGAGTTGGCATAATGCTCTGGATAATTCATGGCTCTGTTTAAACTGTATATCAGCATCATAACACTTAACTACTGTTATAGCAAATAAAGCATTTAGAGGTTAATCAAGATAATTTTTTTTCCAAATGACTGATAGGATGAACTACTTTAGTCACCCTATTGGGTTTTTTAATGGCCTTTGATCAGTGTTCAAATTTTTATGCAAGAAAATAAGCTTTGCACTTCCTGAGAGAGAGAGGCACACAGCCCAGCCTGCGTTAACCCTGAAAGCCACAGTGGTATGTTGGAGAGGTAACTCTGAGAACAGTATAATATTACAGTATAATATATTACAACTATGTCTCAATTATCAAGCCTTAAATCTGAATAATTTGTCTTGGTTGTTGTAATATAAATGGGTATAAATGTGATATAAAGAGAGAAATTCAAATTACTTTTTTTTACTTTTAACATTCTTAACTTATGGTTTCAGGGAAGGTTGGAAGCTTCAGAAAAGAAATCAAGGACAAAAGGATCTCCAAGTATGTAGTTACTTTGGTTCAAGGATTGAGACTTGCAAATGGAAACATTTTAAGGGATATTTTCACTATTTTTAGTTCTTTAGATAAGGCTTTTGCACAGTCAAAATAGTAACTTAGTTAAGAAGAAGCAATGCTAGCAATGGCTGAAGATAAGGTTGGTATTCCAACATTTGTAGTTTTCTTTTCACAGCATTTTCTTCAGCATCTATACGTGGGTAGAAATGTAGGCAGTGGGCCGAGTCCCATTCTTCCAGCTGGAGTAATCCTACAGTGACCGACAAAATCCTACAGCAGTTTTTGTATCCTGGTTAGCTGATTGATTGTACACCTGGATGTGAAATGTCATTCAAAAAACGTCTGTATTCAATCAGATAAATAGAAGAATAGACTGGTCTCTTCCATATGGTAATTTCAAGACTGTAATTACAGAAATTACAGTGTTAATTCCATCTTGATATTAAAATATGCTAAACATGAAATGTCTTTGATCTGTAGGTAGCTATTACAGGTATATATGACTCCAGAGATTACTAATTAACATGGAATCTTTAGCCTTTTTGATTCTTGAGCTGAAAGGTTGCACTTAAAACATATTGCAACATGGATACTGCTTAAGAACAATATGGAACTGGAAAACCTGCAGGTTTTGCCTGTGTCCTCCCCAGATTGTCACTCTGCACCAGGTGCTAAGGGTTGTCTTCTTTGACACATCTAAGTCCAGAATATGTGCTGCTTGCCTCGTACCCAGTAAAGATAGTCTTCAGGCCACAGGCAGTTTGCACATACACTGCAGTGACCACAGAAGTTCCTGGTGCAGTGACTGGATCCACCTTTGCTTTCTGGTTGCCTTGGTTCCAAGTCTGTCAGTGTTGGGATGGCTCATGCAAGCCTCATTGTCTTCATATGGTAGCAGCATTCAGGGCCTGCCTCAAGTCATGTTCAGGAAAGCTCTTCAGGCTGACACCTCTGCCAGCACTTTCAGGGGAGGAACTGTCAGAGTTGAGATTTTGGTGGGACATCGTATTTTCGAAAGTGGATGCCAGGCTAAGATGGCCCAGCACTTTGTATGGACCTCTGTTATCTTCTAATACTTGGCTTCTCAAAAATAGCACTCACCTGAACTGTTTCTGACATTTTGTGATAGGTGAGAAAAATAGACATCAAAACAAAAGAAACATACCATAGCTTTGTTTTCATACATAATTGCACTGGGGTGTTTTGAGTTAAAAAGAGAAGACAGGCAAAGTAAGGGCCAGACAGCATAAAACGTAGTTAATGCTGAAGATACTTCTCAGGAAGAGCATAAAGATTCATCAGCAATCAAGTTCAGTAGTTGTTTTAAAAGCAGAGTCGCCTTCTTGGATATATTTATTTGGTATATTTGACTATATGGATTTGTACTTTCCCTGCAGAACTAGGTGGGAGAGTGTGAGAGCATCAAATGATGAGTAAGAGCCCAATTCAGAACTACATTATGAAGCAATTGGGCTGACATGTAATGATCCTTATACTCTTTCTCTTACCTGACAGGAAACTAAGTATAAGAAGGAAGAGGGTAGATGTTGAAATGCTCAAGCACAAAATTTACGAAAAATGTTACTTTTCCTTCACCTGGAAAATTGAAACTAGTTTTTAATACGGGGGGGGAAGCATTAAAATTGTCTGTCATTTATGCTGGCACTTTCCAGACATTTCTAAGAAGCTTTTATCCCAAATAAATTCAGGAATATATTCCCAACCTAATATTTCTTTTGAAAGGTTCTTGCATGCATTTCCCAAAATTCCAGGTTTGCTTAAATGCTTTATATCTATGGTAGTCTCCTTCCTGAAGCTGAAGTCAGCTGTGTTACTTCCATGAAAAAACGGAATTTTAGCACTGCAATTTAGACAGGGAAGGGTTTTTATGCATGTAGTCGAAAGCAGAGACATTTCTAGGAGAGGGGAACAACAAGGTGGCCAAAGTCACAGGTACTGGTGAAGAAAAAGGTTTTGCAGAACAGCTGCAGCAGCTAATGATCCTTGAAGCATCAATCTGTTGAATAGAGACATGGTCTAGTTTCCCATAGCAGTATTTGGTCAGGACATTGCAATTAAGTGCTTTAACCTCATGATGAAGAACATAATCTCTAATAACTGTCACTCCTGAATGGTTTGATAACCCCTCTGCCTTCCTAAAGCCAGGCAGTGTCAAAAGACAAAGTGCAGCATTTGCACCCCTTCAGCATGATATTGTCAGCAGCTGAACTTCTCCTGACTCAGAGTGAAAAAATCCACATTGTTGTTTCTTATATGTTTTCTTTTATGGATTTTTTAATGTGTGTTTTGTTGTTTACTTTTTTTAACTTAACTTGTTTTTTAGTAAGTGTACCCTAGCCTCCTCCTGGAAAGGTGAGTCCCCATGCTGGATTTAAACTCAGCATTGAAATGCAGACACTTCATGGGAAGGAAAAGCCTGTGGGTTTCACAAATGCTACAGCCTCATAATGTGCTGCATGTTTTCTGAAAGGTCACATTCAGCATTAGATTAAGACTTGCTCTGTACATTCATGCCATATTGCACACAAGCTAACAAAGTTCTTGGACTATAAAGCCTTCAAAAGAGCGATGCACAGATGCCCAGTAGCTCTCTAGATGTCCGACTGGTCTGACTGGGATTACTTGCTCCAGCACAGCAACAGTACAGTGAAGCCAGCATACTCTGTCCATAGGCAAGGACTTCTGCTTTTGCATGGACCCAATTTGAGTTTGAAAATACAATCAAGCAGCTTAATTTCTGCAGAGTTAATTCACAATACCAAAACCTGATTGTACACCAGTAACTCCACTGATAATCCAAACATACCAGAGAAAGAAAATACACTGGTGTGATCTTGATAACCAGGGATTCAAAAGTAAAAGTAAAGTAACCTGATGAAAAGTACAAGAGAAGATGGAAGGTAAGTATACATTCATGTAAAAACTACCTTAGTAACAACAGCAGAGTAAGAACTCAAACCCCTGATTTACTCCTTTTGTAGCTGCAGAACATGGCCAGATTGAGAGACACATCCAGATGCACTTCCATTAAAAAAAAAAAAAAAAAAAGTCAGTGCAATAGTGGCGTGTTACCAACCACTGACACACAAAAAACTGTCCCACCACGCTGATGAAGAAGAATGCAAAACAGCTTTTGTACCTGACAGTCTCCTCATGTGGGTTTTACTGGGACCCAAAATTGTCTGAAAGGATGCCATTTCCAAACAGAAATCAGAAAGATCAGCAAGACAAATGGAAGTTAGTAGATCAAGAATGTAAAGCTTTTAAAAAACAACAAAACACATAACAACATAACGCATTATTACCTATGAAGAACATTTTCTAACTGAAATGTTTGTCTGTTGTGGCAAAGTAACCAGTGACTTCATCCTTTTGAAACATTGTGCTGTTCAGAGCACTAAGGGGGATCCAATTTTGAAACAATGTGCAGACCAGACACTGGGCCAGGAGAAGCCAGCCTGGATGTTTGCAGGCGCAACTTCCTACACTGGCAATGGTTGGTACCAGGAGGAGAAGGCAGCTTCTTTGGGACTACTCAGAAAACTACTGAGGAGACAACATAATGCCAGAAACTTCTCTGTGCTCTGTGGCCTGTGTAAGATAAATTTAGAAAAATAAAAAATCTCCCCCTTGCAAAAAAGTGGCCAGTAGCTGACATCTAAAGAAGAAAGATTATAAATGCATGCCAAGTAGATAATGTTCCATCATCCAAATACTACCCCAGCACCCAGTGTTTGTGGCAAAAAGTCACACATTTTCCCAGTGTGAAGCAGCATTTCCTCTGTTCTGTGCTTCATTTGCCACCTCCTAGTGCTGTTTGGTGCCTCTTTTGTATTGGAGCAGACCAAGAGAAGTCACCCTCAGTTTGCCACCCATAGTTTTATAGATGGCTATCATCTAAGATTAAAAGTTCTAATCTATATACTCTGCCCTTTGTGGTCACGTTCTACCTCCAAGGGCTGGAACTGGATCCTCCCTGTTGCTCTTCTTTGCACCCTCTTCCGTTTTACTATATTCTGAGACAAGGAGACGAGAACTGCACACAGTATTAAAAAACATCACTATCTCATATAACCACAGATGATTACTTCTGTACTTCCTAATAGCTTTGGTCTTCTCTTGAGTGCTTCTGACCAATGCATTTTTACAGATCCTAGAATACAGATAGCCTTAAACTCTCATTATTAATTGGTAGTAGTCAACCTAAAACCAGCAACTATAATGACAGTTCAAGAAAATATTTTCTTTGAATGCATCATTTTACTTTTACCCATGTTGAATATCCTCAGCTGTTTTAACTCACTTCCACTTAATTCTGAGCAATCAATGCACATGCAGTTCTTGGTCCTGGTAAATTTCTTTAATTTACTTGTCTTTAATTTAATCTGATAATGGAAACTGCATTGATTACTGCAGCTGAGAATTTGTTCTACACTGTGTGAAAAGACCTGCTTTGGTGCCTTGATGGCTATGCTATAATATTGATACTTCAGCTTATTATGCCTGATCTTGTGGTTTATCGCCAGCTGGATTGCCCACTGGTGCTGACAGGCTCTTCATCTGCGCTCTTATTTTAGGATGCTGTTGCACTACTTTGGAGAACTGCCAGCTGACCTAATAAATCTCACCTAAGGAAAGACCACCCTCATGCATACATGGAGAAGCTGCAGTGGAAAAAAATTAAAATGGCTTAATATTTCCTATAGCTTTCTTGTATTTGGATATGTTGCTGGAATAGGAATGTTCATGGTGAATTCTGGTGGGCAATCTGGCTTGTGGCTCTGCAGAGGCCCCTGTACTGCACCTGGGGGAATTAGCTCCCAGGAATGTGTAAGCAAGTGAACTGGAGCCAATGCTGATTACAGCTGGTCGGTTGTGGCATACAATGCCTTTCTGCAAGCACAGCCTGTTGGGGCTTTTTTATCAGCACTAGGTAGCTATTCATCACTAAAGGCATTGAAGAATGAAACTAAAAATGGCCTGAGATCTGCCAGTCTTTCAGGAGGGGAGAGTTACACATGCAGATGCAATGGTACTTGAACTTATCTACATAAAGGATACTTAGTTGGCACTGCACATCCATGACCGACTTTCTGTAATTTAGTCCCCACTGGCCAAATCAAATCAATTTGCCCAATGTGCTATGAAAAGCCAGAGAACAGAGCAAAAAGACAGGATTTAATACGCTCTTGGCAGCCTGCCTTGCTAAGGAGTCCTGCTGCTGGCTTCTCCCTTAGCTTGAGTTTTTCTAAGATGTGGCAGCTGAAGTTAGATTAAAACAAAACAAACCAAAAAAGAATAACAGTTCTTTTTCTGGGGGAGTGACAAAAAGCTGATGCACAAAGAAGCACAGATAGGGTGGCAGATGGGTAAACCTAAACACCCTGCCCCAGATACTCCCAGGCCCATCACAGGAGCCATCAGAGGAGCTCAGAAGCACAATAGCAGGCAGGAACCCAAGTTAAGGACTGGGGGATGGCCTGGTTGGGCCCCTCCCTGGGCTGTCACAGGAGTGAAACCACAGCCAGGTGTGAAACCCATCAAAATGAGGCAATGGGAAGTCTCTCATAACCACCTTTCAGACTACGGGAGGCTACTGCAGAACACATTAGAAGGATGCAGAGGAAAGAGCATTTTAGGATTCCACAAGATTTATGGGGTGTTTAGGTGATAAATCAAAGTGGTCAAAGGGATTGGTGTAGGGGATTTGGAGAGGAACAGATGCAGGAAAGTAGAGGGATAGAGGAATAAAAAGGGCTGGTAAGTATAAACAGGTACCCTTGTCTGGCCATGCCCTGTGCCCTTTCTGATCACCACAGTCTGTCCTTTCTTAATAAATGTAATTTCTAGCTCTTTCCCTGGATGAGGAAGAGACAAGACTGTGGAAGAAGCTAGCTGCCAGGGGAGTCCCACGTGGCTGCTGTGGAGATTGTGGGGTCTGTAGATCACGAGACCTGTTGGGGGGTGTGTGTGTGTATGCGCACTTGCACATTGGTGTCTCCAGGGGGAGGCACCTGGAATGACCAAGGACCAACTACTGTGTGGACTGTGTCCCCAAAGCCCGCTGCTGAAGAAACTACAATGTATCTCTGCCTGTATGCCTGCATGTCTTGAGTGAGGGTGTCTGTATCAGCAACAGGAGTGGGGTTACAGCCTCAGGGACTCATACGTCCAGGTGCCAGCAGCTGGGGAGACTGGGATCCAGGGGCCAGACTCTTGACAGACTGTCAGAGCCCAGCTGCTAAAGGGATACACGTTGTATACATGGTTGTATTTCTCACTAATTGACCTTCATCCTGATCAGCCGGAGAGGGAACAGGATGAGACCATTGGTGCTCTCTGTTTGTGTGAGTGCTGTATATGTGTTGTGTATGTGAGTTTGTGTGTTGTACCTACTGGTACATGCTCAGCCTTATTGGACCTGGGGTCATGGGGCTGCAGCAGCTTCACCTCTACCAGGCTATCAGTTTCACCCCACTCCCCACCCCTCTCAAAAGCCGCACAAAACATGTATCAAAAAACTGATAGCAACGTGTCTTATAATAGCTGATGCATTACCCTGAGACTGGGAGATTAAGTACATGTCAGCACATCAGAGCGATGAGTGGTGCAGATGCACCTGAGCTGCAGCACTTGTCCTTGGCAGAACATTCACATGACACAGCAGAGCATCATAAAGTAATGCTGGCTGTCCTGGGTTCAGCTGGGGTTCATTATCACCAGCAGGTGCTAGGCCAGGCAGTTGGGAGGGGCCACAGCCGGGATAAACAACTGAACCAGCCAACGGGATATTTGATACCAAACTGAATTATGCCCCTATATAAGGGGAGGGCTGTGCTGGGGCAGTGGTGCCTGTTTTCATCTTGCCTCTGTGTGTAGCTGGATTGGGGAAGTTGATGTTTTGGGCACAGGTAAAGCCTTCCTGGCTCTATTACTCATTTTATTAACATCACACACACACACCCCAATTCTCCTTCTCATCCTCCAGGAGAGGGTGTGGAGGGAGGGAAAGCAGCAGTAGTGCCTTCTTTGGCACCCAATCTGGGGCTTGAACCGTTGAGATAAAGACAACTCTGACCAAAGTGTGTTAAAACAATTTTGTTGTATATGGGGTTTATATTGGCCAATTGGTGTGTGTTTGTAATGGTGGTCCATCTGTTTATGGGGTGGTGTTGCATAAATCCCTATATGTACCATGTGTTCCCTGTGGTGCTGTTTATCATTGCTGGGAAATGGGTTAGGATTGTCCTGTTGCTGTACTGGATGTTGTCAGCCTATGATGGGATTATACCCTTGATCACAAGGTTAGGCTGGTAGGTGTAGGCAGCCTCATCATTCATTAGCAGTCTCACTCAATCTATGGGCAAGACTCAACTTTTGAGAATTTTAAGTATTCCTGGGATGTCCAGGCCTGCTTTTGTTGCTGTGTCTCCTGAATATGTCCCAGGTCTTGTATAGGGTCAAAAAACCTTTTTTTCAGGAATCCCACCCAGAGATCTGACCTGAGGCTGGATAGTTACAAGTGGCATAGATAGTTATATGTGAGAGAGTGTGGGCAAGTACTTGGGGCACCTGCAATGTTTTGGAATTTCACCCCTGAAGAACTGCAGAACCCTGATAAAACTAGTTAAATATTTAGAAAAAATATGTTGTGAGCCTGGCAATTTCAGAGAGACTCAGATCACTGCCCTGTGCTGGGGCCTGGCCCATGCCTGCGAAGTTCTTTTCAACATTACTCAGTGCCCTGGAGAGGAAGAGAAGATCCCTGGACCCAGAAACAAGCCAGCAGGCACTGTGGCTATTCCAACCCTTGTGACAAGGACTGTGGCCGCTCAAACCCCAGGGGAAGTGGTAAGGTCCCCCTGAGCCTCCTTTTCTCCAGGCTAAATAACCCCTGGTCCCTCTGCTGCTCCTCACAAGACTTACTCTTTAGACCTAGCGGCTTTGTTGTTCCTTGGACACACTCCAGCACCTCAATGTCTTTCTTGCAGTGGGCGGCCCAAAACTGAGGGATTTGAGGTGTGGCCTCAGCAGTGCCAAGTACAGGGGACTAATCACTGCCAGGACCTGGTGGCCATGATGTTTCTGACACCAGCCACGATATCTCTGACACCAACCAGGATGCTGTTTGCCTTCTTGGCCACCTGGACAGATGCTGGCTCATATTCACCCAGCTGTTGACCAGCATCCCTAGGTTCTTTTCTGGTGGGCAGCTTTCCAGCCACCTCATAGGTTGATTGTGACATGACCTGGCTGATCTAAAAGGTTACTCTGGCAAAATCATGTACAGAAAGAAGCTGAAATTTATGAACTAGAGCAGGACACATGAATACAAGCTCCATTTTAAATTAGCTCATTAACACTTAGGCCAGGGCCTTGAGTACACCAATGGGCCTCAACTGCCATGACCAGCCTCATCTGGGATCTCCATCCCACACCCCCCGCCCAAGGTTCTGGGAGCTACACTTAAGCCCTGACTTGAGCATCTAGTCCTTTTTTTGACAGAGGCTGTAGGTGTACTTGTTGCCAGCCCTGACTCCTAGGTGGGCTTCCTTGGACATCTATTACAGCTCTATCTCTAGTCCTGCCGCCTTCTACACCTGACTGAACTCCTGGAACAGAGCCTCAGGATGGATTCCAGATCTGGTTCTGCACCTTGTCTTGTCTGTACCTGTCAGCAGACCCTGTTATCACCATCCTTCTCAGCCCATTTGCTTTGAATTCTCCAGGACTGGAGCACTATGCCTTGACTGTTCAAGGCAATGCCTCTGCTGAGGTCACCCTTGGCTCCCAGCTCATCATCCCTCATGAAGAAGACCAACTCTTGTCATCCCCTGTCAGCATGCACTGCGTGGACAATACCTATGCAAAAATCTCTGATGTTATCATGCCCCTAATGTGCTCATGTTACAGGTGAATCCATGCTACCTGTTACCCCTATGCCTTGATTGAACCAGGAAAGGGAACTGCTGCCAGGACTGGTGAGAGCATGAACCAAGGGATGTATTGTGATGTCAGCAGTGATGAGGCTGAGTTGTTCCAAAGCACCCTACCTGTTACAACAAAACTTGCTGCATCACATACGCACATTCACATACCACCTCTCTTCATATCATCGCTTCTTAAAGAAACCCAACCAGGGAAGCTATATTATCAAGACTGGCAGAATCATCAGGCACAATTACGAATTTCAAGTGCTGGGAAAACTCCAGTGGGCTCTACAGAAGAGACTAGCAATGCTGGTGTCCTCTCTTGTTTCTTAGATGTATTCCTCCGTGTAAGATATGGACTGACCTAAGCGAAACAAGGTATGAGTGGGAAGTGGTACTATATCTATCTACCCAGCAGCAGAGTATTTCTTTTCTACTTGGCATTAAGCCACTTACTGGGCAGTTGTGAATAAATCATTTGACTTTTGTAGTTATACTTAGGTTTAATAGAAATTAGTTGTTTAAATGAAGACTTATGAAATATAATTAATGAGTAGCTCTGATTTAGTTTTTCCCCCCCCCTCCAGTGAGTCAATCCAGCTTTTGTATTAAAGTCAGCCTGGTCAGCTGCTAGAGAATTTCTACTTCAGACCACCTTTTAAGTCCTGCCCTCTTCTTGGATCGTGACAAAAAAAATAAAGGTGGTCCAAGAGGTGCAAAGAGAGAAGTCACCATCTAGTATTGAGAACAGCTCAAGGGTTTCTTCTGTTATTTACAAAGCATGTAACTATACTTATGTAAAAAAAAAAAAACCTTACCTGGGCAAAAAGGTACAAGATAACTTACAAACAAGAAGAATGTGCTTAAGTATAGAATAGCATGTGTAAACCACTGTTGAAAGATTCACAGGCCCTTTTTCCTGAAATAAATAAAGAGGAGTCAAGAGCTGTGAGAACGCTTTATTAAGTTCCCCTTTGCACTCGCAATTGCATGTTCTTAAATATGTGTGTTTTGGGGAGAGAGGTTCTGCTCTTCAGAAGCACAATATACCAGGAAGGATTATGTTTGTTTCATTTCATAATCATCAGGGTTTTGTTGTTTGTTTTTAATCGTATAAGCCTTTCCCTCTAACTTATATTTTTTTTCTTGTTTTGTAGATAGGCAAAATGAATAGCAAGTTTGATTTGAAGAGCACCAGTTCAAGTCAGGTGCCTTTTACAGGTGACCTTCAGAGGCTTCTCAGAAAAGGAGAATATGCTCCTCTTATCTCTCCTCCCATCTTAGAGAGCAAGTTTGTCCAGGTAAAAAGTCATTCAAATGAAATCATTTGGCATGCTCAAGATAAAATTCCTTACAGTGTTTACCTGTTTTTTCCTCCCTCAGCTCAACAGGTTTTCCTCATTCATTTATTCTCAGATTCTTATTCTGTTTACTACCCACATATGGATATGTTTCTCTCCTCTAGATTCATTCTGCTCGTGCTTTCAAGGCAATAGTCCAGAAAACCTGCAACAGCAATGCAGCAGAGAAGGAGGACAGAGTGATGTTTTCACCTTTTCTTGTCAGCCCCTACTCCTTCCTGTAGCAACAGCTAGGACTGTTCTAGCAAATTTCTGGTTCTGTGTTAAGGTTTTTAGCTATCGGTGTCAGATCAACCTAGCCTAAATGGCAGCCATCTTTTCCCAGGCAATCTCCACCAGTTAGCAACTTCTAGTATCCTTGCAGGCAATATCATCCTGCCTGTCGCTTACCTTAAGCAATGGCCAAAGGATCCTGCAAGATTCTAGCAACAGTCTATGCTCCTAGACACACTGTGAATGCAGTATTGTAAAATACCTGGATTCCACTCACATGGTGTGTCTCAACAGTGTTTTTCATAGGGCTTCGTTAGCTCACTTTGTGATAATTGCAACATCCCTTGGTCTTGCCTTGATTAATTCAGTCTCATGTTGTTGATACCCATGCAGGATGTTAATTAGCTATGAGCCTCTATTTTCTCAGGTACTTCATGATTTATCCCTGCTTTATTTATCGGACCTCATTTACTATCAAAGAGGCACTGCCCTAACCAATCAACCCAAGAAAACATTTCCACCACTGACTCATTTACATTAAAATGGAAAAAAAAAAAAAAGGGGGGGGGGGGGAGGGAGTACATTTAATTTTCCAAGGGCATGACTGGAATACAAAAACCAAACTTTGATGTTCTTCTGTGCTCTGCAGCAAACGGGTACTTTTACAGTTTTGGGCCTCCATT
>JAAGNO010003273.1:0-13171 GCA_033439905.1 Ceryle rudis | reverse complement strand
AAAAACAAACAAACAAACAAACAAAAAAAAAAAAACAACCACCACCAAAAAACCAACCAAACAAACCCCCCCCCACAAACAAACAAACCAAACCAAACCAAACCAAACCAAACCAAACCAAACCAAATCAAACCAAACCAAACCCAACCCAACAAAAGGAGACACTATAAATGTCAATAAAAGGTATTTCTTGTGTAAATACAGTCCTAAGGGAATCTGTCTCTAGCCTCACAGACCAACAAATTACAGCTATTATAATAAAATACTTCAATTCTACTTTAGCTGAGATCTTCATTCATGATTTCATTTTGTCTTGCCTAGACTAATACAGTACTTTCATGGTTTCTTAAATCTCTTTTTTTTTAATGCAGACACCTGAAATATACACAGTTCATATCCACCCCTGAGATAATTCTTATTCTTCAGCATCACATTCGTAATAGTATTTGTTCTTGCAATCCTGAAAAGAATAGCTTCATAGCTCTCTCAAAAAGTACATTTGTTGGTTTTTTTCTATCTTCCCATTTGTCCAAATCCCTTTTTATTCTTTAATATGGTCATTTTGTTACTGGCAATATCTGACATTCCATCCTTTTGAAATGGTTTTTGCATGCTTCTGTACCTCATGGCTTCTTCATTTTATAAATCCATGAATAGTGTTTTATCTCCTATTTGTAATGAGGAAGGCAGAAAACTCTAACAAACAATAAAATATTTTTCTCCTTTTCCCAGAAAGACATTAGGACTATGTATATGTATGAAGTGCAGAAGTTCACATGTGTTACGCTCCAGATTGCAACAGTCAAAATAATCCAGTTGCATTATCTTAATCCATTTCACACACATTAGGGCATTAACCAATGTAGACACAGGACAGTATTAAAACTAAGCACCTAAACAACTGTTTACAAGACCAGGGCTTTATCTTGGAGTTGCAGAAACTAATATACACAAACAATAACAGAAGCAGAAAAACCTACATCTACCAGTTCAAAACCATACGAATTATGAAAGACAAGAGCTATGATTGCATACTGCTAATAATCAGAGCTATTGTTGAATGCATTTGTTGATTTATTCTATCATGTTGAGTATAACTGTAAACACATGATCTCATTCAAGAGAGTAGCTCAAAGAAGATATTTCACAGTGAGTTGCATTATAGTGTATTGCACAGAATGACAGGAGATACAAACAGGAAAGTTAAATGAAACTGGGATACAAAGTATTACAATATACCCGTAATTCAAGCATTTATTCTTCATATCGAGTGCAAATTTCTTTTTATCAACCAAAATATGTCTTTAGAACTTTTAAGATCCTAGTATAAAGGATCTTAAATCTCTATATGAGAGTATCCTGTGTGCCTTCAGAAGTGCAAAATTCTTTTTGACACTGAAAAAAAGAGTAATTTTCTTGAATGCCTAAATGCAGCTCCATTTCAGATACAGACAGGTAACAGTTATTTTCATTTAACTGCAGACAAAAACCATGTTCTTTTGTATGTGTCACGGATCAGGGTCAGCCAGTAACTAAGCATGATGCAGACACTCACTCACTCCTCCTCCCTGGTGGGATGAGGAGGAAAAAATAGAATAATAGGCTCATGGGTCGAGACAAGGACAGACTCATGTTGGGGAAAAAACATCAATTTAATTTTAACAACAGCAACAATACTAACTTACCAATCAAGTCAGAGTACAATAATGAGAAATAAAACCACAACTTAAGACCACCTTTGTCTCACCCCTCCCTTCTTCCCCAGCTCAACTCTGCTTCCGATTTTTCTACCTCCTCCCCTCCAGTGGCACAGGGGGATGGAGAATGGGGTTTGTGGTCAGTTTATCACGTTTCTGCTTCTCCTTCCTCCTCAGGGAGAGGATTCCTCACCAACTTCCCCTGCTCCACTGTGGGATCCCTCCCATGGGAGACAGTCCTTCATGAACTTCTCCAGCTTGAGTCGTTCCCATGAACTGCAGTTCTTCATAAATTGCTCCAGCATGGGTCCCCCAGCAACAGACTGCTCCAGCATGGGCTTCCCTCAGAGTCACAGCTTTCTTTGGGTGCAGCCACATGCTCTGTCATAAAGTCCTCCATGGGCTGCAGGTGGACAGCCTACTACCTCAACACAGGTTGCAGAGGAATCTCTGTTCTGGTACACCTTCCCCGTTCCTTCCTCACTGACCTTGGTGTCTAAATAGTTGTTTCTCTCACATTGCCCTCCTGTCCTTCACCTTGCCCAGCAGGTTTTTTTTCCCTTTTAAATATGATTATCATAGAGGTGCTTCCACCATCACTGATTGACTCAGCCTTACCCAGAGGTGCTGGAGCTGGGGAAGCTTCTAGAACTTTCTCACAGAAGCCACCCCTGTAGCCCCCTCCCCTGCTGCCAAAACCCTGCCCTACACAAACCTAACACAACATGGCAGAAATACTTTCAAAATCAAGATACTGCAGAAAGAAAGTTTCAATGTTGGCATAAGCATCATTTAGCTTGTTTTGCTGGAATGCAATGACAACTGAACCTTCTTTTTGGTCTAAGGGGCCGCCCTGACCCTAAACCCTGACACCAGGAATATGAAGATGGGGGAAGCAGTCTGTGTTAAGAGTTTAGAGATGTGCTCGCCACTAGATGAATGACAGATGCTGTTAACCTCTCTCCCTTCCCAAAGAGGAAGAGAAAGGGAATAAGGGAGAGAGCCTTTGGACTGAAAACTGAGCCAGCTTTAAGGTAAGAAAATAGTAACAAAATGAAATATAAAGAAAACCAATATTGAACAGAACCCCCTGATGGCAATTACATCACTGTCACCATTGATGTTGTGGAGCAGGCATGGAGGAAGTCTCAGACTGGAAACAGCAACAAATGGGAACCAGATTCAGGAAATGGATTCAGGAACACATGGATCATAAGGATTGAAGGCAGAACAGACAGAGTCCTCCTCAGATGTTGGCCATTGAAGAAGAGAGCTTGACCCTCTTGATCCCTCAGTTTTACACTGAGTATGACATATATGGACTGGAATACCTCATTGGTAAATTTAGGGTCACCTGTCCTGTCTGTGTCTCACCACAGGTGTGGCCATTTTCTTTCTGCACCCCTAATGTGGCACACAAGACTTAGCAGTAACCTTGGTCTGCACAAGAGCAAGTATAAGCAAGAGCCTTTGTGCACACTGATCTTTTGTACTAACTCTAAACATGGACTGTTATCACTGCTAGCAGCAAGACACTGCCTATGAAAATGTACTGTTAACTTAAAAAAGTGCAGATAGTTAGAAGTGACTTAGCTGAAAAGTAAGATCACTAAATAGAATTAGTTCTGTTCTTACTTGAATCAGAACAGTGCATAATGTGATTCAAATGGTCATCGTGTGCCAATGAAGAGCACATAATACAGACTGGTACATGTAAGTTTATAGGCTTACAACATCTCCAAAGTTTTACACAGGCATCCACTTTAGATCTATCTGCTCTATTGTTACAGAACACCCTAGGAAAAGATAGTTAAATAATAGTTGAGATTTTGATGTTTAAAAAAATAAGAAATGGTCTAAGTTGTCTAGTACAAGCAGGTGATTACATCCAGCTACATGGGTTTATGAAATGCAAGTCCTGCTTGACTAATCTGATCTCTGTCAAGATGAACTCCTTAGTACATGAGGGAAAGGCTGAGGATGTTGTGTATCTGGACTTTAGTAAAGCCTTTGACACTCTTTCCCACAGCATTCTTTTGGAGAAACTGTCTGCTCATGGCTTGGATGGGCATACGCTCTGCTGGGTAAAAAACTGGCTGGATGGACAGGCCCAAAAAATTGTGGTGAATGGGAGTTAAACCCAGCTGGTGGTCAGTCACAACTCATGTTCTTCAGTGATCAGTACTGGGTCCTGTTCAGTTTAATATCTTTATCAATTATCTGGACAAGACGATCAAGTGTACCCTCAGTATGTTTGCAGACAACACCAAGCTGGACAAGAATGTTGATCTGCCTGAGGGTAGGAAAGCTCTACAGAAGGATCTGGACAGGTTAGATTGATGGGCCAAAGCCAGCTAACGTTCAACAAGGCCAAGTGTTGGGTCCTGCATTTGGGTCACAACAAGCTCACGAGATGCTACCTGCCCGGAAGAAAATGACCTTGGGGTGTTGCTTGACAGCCAGTGGAATAGGAGTCAGCAGTGTACCCAGGTGGTCAAGAAGACCAATAGCATCATGGCTTGTATTAGAAACAGTGTGGTCAGCAGGACTAAGGAAGTGATTGTCCCCCTGTACTCAGCACTGGTGAGGCTGAACCTTGAAAACTGTGTTCAGTCTTAGGCCCCTCACTACCAGAAAGACATTAAGGTGCTAGAGCACATCCAAAGAAGAGCAACTAAGCTGGTGAAAGGTCTAGACAACAAGTCTTATGAGCAATATCTGGAAGAACTGGGGCTGTTTAACCTGGATAAAAGGATGCTTAGGGGAGACCTTATTGTTCTCTACAACTACTTGAAAGGAGGTCGTAGTGAGATTCTTGTTGGTCTCTTCTCCCTCGCAACAAGCAATAGGACAAGAGAAAATGGCCTCAAGGTGTGCCAGGGGAGGTTTAGATTGTATATCAGGAAACATTTCTTCACAGAAAGTGTTGTCAATAATTGGAACAGGTCTTCCAGGGAACTGGTAGAATCACCATCCCTGAAGTTATTTTAGAAGATGTGTATATGTGGTGCTTAGGGGCATGGCTTAGTGGTGGATTTGGTAGTGTTAGGTTAATGGCTGAATTCAATGACTGTAAAGGTGTTTTCCAGCCAAAACGCTTCTATGATTCTAAACTAGTGTCCCTCCTGTTTCTTTTTTGCAGAGGTAGAAGATATCCTTTGAGCATCTTAGGCTTTGATCATACTGGGCAAAGTTTCTCAGTTTCTTAGATTTATCTCCAAGGTTTCCAGAGCTGACCTAAAAAAATAATTTCCTTCACCAGTCACATTCTTACAAACTGGTTTTGCTGAACTAACGTAATCACGATATATAACAAGAGTTACATAATAATCATTTCAGCTTCAATAAAACAAATCTAGCAAAGTCTAGCCTTGTAGTAGAAATTACTATTCAACCATAACTACAGGCACTGCTATCAGTTCTTCACAGAATATATTAAAAAAACCCAACTTCTGAAAACTAATATTTTCTTCCAGTTAGCAGAATTTGTGATCTACATAATTAATTCAGAGAGTTATCAGCAGTCTAACCTGTCACCTGCCAGTTTCAATTTCTGACTTCTAACACGTTCTCAGTACTACACCTACATTTCCAACAAGCAGAACAGCAAAAGAAGATTATTACATGCTACTTTATAAACATTAGTGAATCAGAGGGCATAAACAATATTTATGGGAATGGATTTTCTAAACTCACAAGTAGCAAAATTAATGTATTCAAAAGACAAAATATGAGTTTGGCTGGAAATTTTCAGTAGAAATTTTTTCAAATATAAACAGTTTCCTCATACACAAAGGTGTTTATGTGGGTTTTGTTGGGGGGCAAGGTGAGGAAGGTGGTCAAGCAGGAGAAGTTCTTCCTTCTCACATTTCCACTACACATGAATCCCTTAACCTACACTAAGCTATTTAAAAAACTTTGTGACTACCAAACTAAACAGTCATTCTTTAAAATCAGAGGTTTGATGTTGAATCAGAGGTATCTCATTTAATTATTTCCTAATTCTATGATTCTATGAATTGAAACATTGTATCTACTACACACATTACTGGCAATTCCATCTTGATTCAGAAAAACAATGAAAATGTCATTTTTTACCATTTCCTGTGAGATAGTTATTCAAAGTATCCTTAGTATTAATCAGTTAGTTTCAGTTATAAGGATAATAAAAACCACTCCATAATGACCCTTTAAATATGTTATCCTGTGATATTTGAAAACACACTGGGATTAAAAAATTTTTTTCTAAATGCCTTTCTACTTCAAATAGACTTGATTTTTTTTTTTCGATGTGTTGGTATTTCTACTGGGAAAAAGCAGACACCCTTAAACAAAGAAAACAAATCTCATATAAAGACAATAAAATACAGTTAGGTCCTGTGTTGTCATCTTAATAATTCTGATTCAGTACTAAAAGTTAGACTTCAGAAGCTTAATACAAATTTCACTGAATAATAAAACCAAGTATCTTTGAAATGAACAGAGTTTAATCAGTTTTTAAAAGTAGCAATGCCATCGTATTATATTCTGGATTGCACTATGACCTTCTAAGGTCCACTATGCGATTCTCACAGAACTATAATACAGTGATATTTATATATTGCTGTGGTTGTAAAATTAAATCTATATGAAACTGATTTGGACTGGAAGATCAGAAGTGCTTTCTATTAAACCAGATGTCATTACAATGTCACACAGGCACCACAATAATTACCTTTTCTGGCATGAATATGAGGACTGGTGGTCTTCAGATTCACTTCTCTCCCATTTGATATACGGGTGTTTCAGTGTCCATGTTACAAGAAAGTGGCCAGCACAAGGAAATGCATCATAGAATCATTTAGGTTGGAAAATACCTTTAAGATCATTGAACACGTTTGTCTCTTTCCACTTTGACTACTGAAAAAGAAAAATGCCAACAAAGCCTTTTTCTGTTCTTCTGTTCACTATGTACCAGGCAGAAGCTGTGAGCAGAGCATGTCCACAGCAGCCCATCCACTGCAGGGGACACCAGCAGGTTACAATATGATGGAGTGGTTTCTGCACAAGTAAATTGCGTGAGCCCTGGAGAAGGCCAAGATATAAAGTGAATTGGGCTAACTATGGCACAACAGAGGCAGGTGCTCTGACATGCTCTTGAGCCACAAGCAGCTTGCAGCACAGTCAACAACATGGGCTGGCTTTTAAAACTACTATGAAAGCTGCAAGTACCAAAAAAAAAAAAAATCTGGCTGGATATTCTTCAAAGTCCTAACTCATATAATAAAAATATTTTCCTCTATATGTTTCTGCCAAAGAATACTTCACATGTCCTACACAAAGGAGTCATTTGTCATACAAGAAATGGTGCAAAATTCTTAACTATAGATGAAAAGTAATGCAATGAAAAGGTGAGGTAGATTAAAAAATCCTAGCACCTAACATGAGTTTAAAAGCACTGTCCCATTTTACCTATTACTTCTTGTATTGTTCCCATGTGGCACAGCTCTAGCAAAAATTGAATTTTCACTAATAATTTAGGATCTTTTTAGTAAAATAGCTGACTTGAGAGAAAATGTAAAGGACATTTGTTTTTGATTTGTTATTCTGCTACTGCCTAGGAATATGTGTCACAGCTACATGAATAATTTTTAATTTCAAGGCCTTGAAATTCACCCTGAGGACTCCTGTCAGAAAGGAAAGATCTTCAGAGTCAAAAGAAGAAAGTATTAAAAACGCAGCAACATTGTGGCTGTCATCTGGAAACAGCTCTTAGTTGCATTATTAATCAAAAATTAATCAAGAAGAAAAAAAATCATTAGATTTTGACAAACAGCCTAATGCTGTGCTCAGTGAATGTAGTAGATACCCCACAATAAAGATCTGTGCGTGTTAGAGTGTTCCTAAAGGCTTGTCAGGGAGCCTCTATTCAAAGGAGGTCAAAATTACTGCAAAGTCAGTTTAAATCACATTCAAATGAAGACCATCATTGGGTCTTTCACCTCTTGTGTGGTTTGCTGATCAATACAAATACAGATAATTCCATTTATTTCAGCGTTTGTTTCAACAAAAAAAATAGGTGGTACTGGGTATCTGACATATAAGCCAGTAAAAAATTGCTATCCCTGGAGGCTACTCCTATGAGAAACAAGACAATTATTGCTCCTCATATCTTTAAAGAGCAATAGATCTGAAGAGAAGTATATGGATGGTAAATACATATCACCATGTCTTCAAGCCACATCAAAAAATCACAGCCTAATCATCTAAGTTTAAATTTACATTTTTTTAAGAGTTCATTTTGTATCTCCTCTTCTCTGAAATGAAGCAAGTCTAGAAATGGATGCTTCAAAAGTTTTTAAATTTATCAGATGTTGATTTTATATACAGTTGTTCATTTGTTTCAGAAGTCCAGATTAAAAATAAATCCACTTGCAAGATCCTTATCATGGAAACTACGAGGGAAAAAGAAGGTTCTACCTGAAGGGAAGTGGAAAAACAGAATTTACAAGAATTATAAATATCCAGAAGTTACATCAAGAAACAGTATTTTTGAAACATTTACACAAGCCAAATTCACTTGTACAACATATGTACTTCATACTACACTGCACTCACTCTTAGCTGCCTGACTTAATAAATCACCTGAACAAGGTCATGATGTCTCAGAATAAACAAATCTGCATGTTGAATATTAAATGAATTATTTATGTGCTTGGATGTATAATTAGGTTAAAATTGTTAACGATACTGTAATGTAACAGTAGTCTACTGCATTCAGAAAAAAATGTATTTTTACAATATTTTTTTTTACCTTCTTTCATCTTTTGTGGTAGTTTACGGATGAGATTTTTACATTAGCAATTTATACATCTATTAATTAATCATTTGTCATGGTAGCAATAACACAAAATAATTTGGAAATACATCTTATAGCATTTTGTAATGCACTGTATATTTTATTTTATTATCCTAGTATACCTTGCAATTGTTTTTACCAGAGCATTCTGAAAATCTTTCAGAATGTGCTACACTGTACAAATTTGAGAAGAAATTTTTTGAGGTAATTTAAAAAAAAAAAATATAGTACTTTATGTCAATTTTTTTCAGAATCAGAAGATGACAGATATTGTCAACACCACTGGGAATCCCTTAGAGGTAGTATCACACTGGAGCCAAATCTAATCTATTTAATAAACAGAGTCTGAAAAATATTCAGAAGAACCATTATATGTGAGTACCAAGTTCTGTAAAAGAACAACAGGTTGAGTTTTGTCTGCTTTTCCTAATTTAAAGCAGCTTTTCATTTCGTCAGAAGAATAAGGTGTCCTGGTTTGAGTTAGAACAGAACAATTCTGTTCAGTGATTTTACTTTCCAGCACAGTCTCTTCTAACTGCCTGCACTTTCTGAAGTTAATGGCAGATTTTTGCAGACAGTGTCTGCTTCTGGCAGCGATAACACCTGATGTTTAGAGTTAGTACCAAGGATTGGTCTGTAGACCAAGGTCACTGCTGGATCTTGTGTATCATGTTGGGGGTGCAGAAAGAAAATGGCCATACCTCTGGTGAGATGCAGACAGGACAGGTGACCCTAAGCTGACCAGTGAGGTATTCTATTCCATATATGTCATAATCAGTATAAAGCTGAGGGGTTGTGAAAGTCAAGCTCTCTTCTTCAATGATTGGCATCTGAAGAGGACTCCATCTGTTCTGCCTTTAATCTCAATCCATGTATTCCTGGATCCAGTTCCTGAATCTAGCTCCTGAATCTGATACCAATCTGCTGCTGAGTCCTGTCTAGCACTTCCCCCATGCCTACTCCACCAGTACACACATCACATTCCTGGTGATGGTGACATAATTGTCATTAGGGGGCCAGGTTCATGTTGGTTTTGTATATATTTGTATATACTTCATTTTGTTATTATTATTTTCATTAAAGCTGGTTTAGTTTTCCAATCCATAAGTCTTTCTCCCTTATTCACTTTCCCTTTCCCTTTGGGAAGGGAGAGGAGTTAACAGCAAGCAACTATCATTTGTCTAGAGGTCGGCCCAGCCCCTAACTTTTGACACAAAGTAAGCTAGATATTTACCATAAAGATATCTACTTTGAAAATGGAGGCTTCCTCTCTATGGCATGGAAGGGTACTGTATTTAAGTAAATGCAGAGGATCAGAGAGCTAAAATCTTGTATGCTCTTTCAGTGATTCAGTTACTTTTACAGAACATTATGGCTTTGATTATTATTCCATTTCACTATGATAATAACTTTTTTTTTTCAGAAATGATTACAAGTGGATTAAATCCAAGAGCTGCAAAATGCATTCACGTGAAAGGAGCTGCATTGTCTTACCAGTCCTTGACATTTTATGTTGAAGAAATGAACACAGAGAAAATCTCATCATAAGGAGAGATTTCTCATGAAGAAAATGCCTTAGCTGCTAACTCCCTCATTTTATTTTCATCTTTCATTCAAGTAAAGTGAAGCTTAACTCACATGGTGGTTAGATATATAGAGAGTTGTTGCATTTTCCGCCTGAACACTTTTAGATGTAATCTATTGATCTAAAATGTATTTCTTGAAATAACAGTTTGTGAGAGAGCAAAACTTCATTTAATCTACCCTCTTCTCCTAGGACTGCTCCCTTGATGGCTCTATCTGCTTGTGGCACTGCAAGTGCTTTACTAAATTCTAGGAAGGCTTCTGCTCTTACACCTTCTCATTCTAACAGATGAAATTGTGTTTTTCCTTGCAAACACTGTAAGCATGCTTTTGAAATACTATGTCACAGAAATGCTTGTAATTTTATGGAACAGCTAAGAAAAAAGGAAGAGGAACTGCATCTTTAGAGTATTTTAATATTGTAATGACCACAAATATTATTTTAAAAATCATGCTTTTAGTGTACCAAGAGAAAACCATGAAAAAATATATGAAAAAACCCCAAAGTCTTCCTTGGGGAGCTAAATTAATGCTGGGCTGGGCTGCACTCCTCTGCAAGGGGCTGCAAACAGAGCTCAGCTTCTCCCTCTTCTAGTGTAACAATTTTCAATGACAAAGGTTTTATCTAATGTTGAAAATATTGCATAAGGTATGTACTGGCTGGGCGTTTGAAAATCTCTGTTTTCCTGGGGGATGGGTTCTGCTCATGGGTTTAAAAATGTGAAGAAAAACATCCATCTTACAGACTTTTGTTGACAACACTTGCACTGGTGTCAGGGCATTGAAGGCACTGGCAGCTCCCTGGAGCCAGGTGCCAGGGGCTCACTGGATAGGTCAGGGCAGGATCTGGCAGACAAGACTCATCCCACCCCCATCCAGGAGCAGGGCAGCTGGGGGCCACTGGGGCAGCTCCTGTGCCAGGCACTGGGCACCAATCTGGGACAGGGACCTGGCTAGGTGGGGCCCGTGGCTGGCTGGAGTTGGGCTGTGGGGAGTTGGAGACCAGCACTGCTGCAGTGTCACTGGGGCAGAGGCTGACAGCCCCAGGAGGCTAACAGGGTGACCTGGGCCCCAGACAGCCAGGGGTTCTCCTCTTAGTGGACTCTGGACCCTGACCAGCAGAATGGTAAGTCTATATGGAAATTTGGAAAGAGAAAATAAAGACAGAGCCTTTGATTTGCTAACATATCTGTGTGCTTTTGTCATGTAAACATTCCAGTTCCAGATATGGTGGTGAACAAATGCCGATTAACCTGACCCTAAGTAAAAAAAAAAAAAAAAAAAAAAGAAGACCTACTATCTTTATTTATACGTGTAACCAAAGATAAGTAAAAAGAAACTGCTATTGAACAGCATCCTCTCCTGGAATTGAAGGTACAGCCTCAGGAATTCTAAAAAAATTACAAAATTAGCAAGAGAATGGAAACACAATCTGGGACATGTTCAGAAAAGATGGACACCATATAAGGGAAACTAGGAAACATTATTGTTAGGCTTTGTGTTCCCTGTTCACACAGACAATGCTGGTGTGAAGGCTGAGAAGTTGAGTACCGAAGGGAGGACAAATTACGACATACAGCTAGTAAAGGTCAGATTTCCTGGACAAATCACAGGTTTGTTGGTGATTTATGGAAGCAGTTTCTTTCTCCCTTCCTGTTAAGAACTGAATTACAGAAGCTCCCCAAATGTCATCTTTCCTGTCCTCATAGTTTAAAATGGGTAAAATTGATTCATAAATACCTTGGGTTTGGGTTTTTTTAAGTAGATATGGAGCTTGTGTTAGTTTTATAAAGCTTTTGTTCAGTTTTTATTAGGAGATACCAACTAAAGTTGAATCTTTTTTTTGCTGGACAGTATTGCTTGAGAAGTATTGTCTTTATACATAATCTTTGGAACAGCATCATCACTGTGCTAGGCTTTTTATGTACGGTTTATTACAAGACAAGATGTTACCAGACAAATTTATTCATATTGTAACCAAAAATGTATGCATTGTTCTAAAAGATGAAGACTGATGGGAAACCAGATGCAGGCGTATTTATTGATCTAATGTAGATTGTGCATTAATTGTGAGAGTAGTTATGTTTTTAAATCACAGGATTTGTGTGCATTATAAAAGTGTCTATTTGCACCTACTAAAGGAAACCGTATCCTCAGACAATCTATATGCCTCATTTCCTTTTCACAAGTCTACCACTACTGGTCTTTTACTTTCCTCCAGTGTGAATTAAACATTAATTTCTCAAAGTATGAAAGGTAAAAATGTGAACTTACTCAAACTTATTATTAAAGCAACAGCATTATTAACACAATATATTAGTAAAATAACTCAAAATAGAGACATGAGAAGATAAACCATTTTTTAAATATATAACCAGTGTGTCTCCAACCATAAGGGGGTATATTAGCATTACCAAAGTGGCAGAAAATGTACCTCCTGGAATAATACCTCAATATTCCTCCCTCTCGTTTTCATTGCCACTGCAAAGTTTCATTGCCACCCTTTAACTGCATTTCTGAAATTATAATCCTCAACAATATTATTACCCACATCAGCTTGTGAAAAAGAAAATTAAATTAGAAAAAGGAAACATGGATCAAGAAGCAGAGCTGTGTATGAATTAGGGCACCTCTATGAAGTTCAACATAATGGTTTGCTCTATATCTTCATATATATCTGTCGGAAAGGGACTTGGGGGTGCTGGTGGACAGCCAGCTGACCATGAGCCAGCAGTGTGCCCAGGTGGCCAAGAAGGCCAACGGCATCCTGGCCTGGATCAGAAACGGTGTGACCAGCTGGAGTAGGGAGGTGATAGTGTCCCTGTACTTGGCACTCATGAGACCACACCTTGAGTACTGTGTCCAATTTTGGGCACCACAGTATAAGAAGGACACTGAGGTGCTGGAGCGGGTCCAGAGAAGGGCAATGAAGATGGTGAGGGGTCTGGAAAGCCTGCCTTATGAGGAGAGGCTGAGGGAACTGGGGTTGTTTAGTCTAGAGGAGACTGAGAGGAGACCTTATTGCTCTCTACAACTACCTAAAAGGAGGTTG